>MINK01174860.1:0-10358 GCA_001735545.1 Phormia regina
TTATAATAAGATTTTCCTTAACAATGTTCAATTCAGCTGATGTTATGTCTCCAGAGATATAATTCTGTGCCTCATTCTAACGCATACGTCGTATAATTCTCATTAATATGGCCAAAGTGGTTTCGTATATGACGTAAACTTATCCAATAAATCGGTACAAGATTTAAAATATGTAAAAAATACCTTATGAGCCCTCTGCTCTTCCCTAGTCACAAAATATGTATCTTCCCTCAAATGCCATTGGGAAGAATCTGAATGGAGAAAATTAGGACCATTCCACCAGATTCTACTATCTACTAAGTCTTGTGGACGTACTCCTCTACTTAGTAAATTTGCTGGGTTATCAGAAGAAGTTACATGCCTCCAATAATCTTTGCTAGCACATCCAATTATTTTAGCCACTCTATTTGCTACAAAATTGTCCACGAACTTGGTGGTTTCTGTAGCCACGCCATTACGATCATCGAATCAATCCATATATAGAGTTTAGTGTTGGTTTCTCAATTTTTAAATCATTCCCAAAGTTCTAGCCTAGAAAGAGAAACTGTCTTAAGTGGTGCAATTTTCGATGGTATATGGCTTTGAACCCTACCATTTTTGTGTTGAATACGAACATATACACACATGAGGCATCTGAAAAGTAGCGATTACTTGATTGCGAGTTTTTATGGCCATACCTATGTTATGGGCTCCAGCTAGTGCCTCATCTACGTACATTATATTGCATAAAATTTTCTAGCACTCTCATAGTCTTCCTTTGAATCAACCTCATTATTATTATTAATTTTCTTTTTTTTGCAAAATCTTCAAATATTTCATCCCAAAGTATTTCAAACTCCTCTTTTCTTACATCAATCAAATAATAATTAAGAGAGACTTCAGAATTAAGAGATAGCTCATTAAAATCCTTTTCGAATTCCAAAAACGGACCTGCTGTTCTTTCAAAGGTAACTAGTTTTTGAGATTTGGACATTTCTATCTATATCCTGGAATTTGAAAAACAATTAAGAATATTTTCAACACCAAATAAACTCTTGAAAATGGCTAAAAAATGTTTAATGTTCATTCGAAGAATAATACTTTTTAACTAAAATTTAAAACTTTCAAATAAGGAATTAAAAATACCACCTATAGTAGCCTGCATAATTTTAATTAAAATATTATATCAATGTATATAGTCACTTTTCCAATTTACCAAAATTAGAAATCTTCACAAAATTTAAAAAAAATATTCAATATTGAGCAATCCAAACTTGTAAAAGTAATTCTATAGGAACATATAGCAAAATACTTAACACGTTCAGACTTCTATATAAAACATTCACACACAATGAAATAAATGCCTCGTATCTCATAAACTGTATAAATATACAAACTCTTAAAAAGTCCGTAAACTTTTATTTATGAAAGACAAATTTGACAAAAGAAATGCAATCCAATTTTTAAAATATTTGTATATTCAAATAGAGGAAAAAAAAAAACAAAACGCAAGAAAAAAAAAAACAAAACTTATTTTAAGATTTTTCTCTCGATAAATTATCGTGGGTATAATTTCTTATAAGCGGCGTTCGTGCAACACATTAATAACACTTATAGGTTGAAGATATGTATAAATATATTCGTTTTAGTGAAAACTTATTATTTTCGACCTTGAATTCAAGTTTCCAATTTACTGGAGTATACTACTGAATAGAAAATGTTTTCAAACACTTGAATCTTGAGAAGAAATGCTTGTGGGTAGACTTTTTTTTGATTTTAAATTACTACACCTTTAAGAAAATCACTTATTCAGAAAACTTACCACCATTAACCGGATATTTTTCAATTTTTGTAGAGCAGGGGTTCTCACAAGTTCTTGCTTAGCGACCCACTTTTGACAATGCGTTGGAAGTGCGACCCACCGCATCTTTGACTAATTTAAAAGATAAAAAGTTACATTAATAATTACGACATTGTTTTCGTTTTATGAAACTTTTGATATTAAGAAACTTTTTTGCATATCTCTGCGAATGGTGGCAACAAGAGGAAAAGCCTTGCTATATTTCAACTAAAATGCTTTTAAATCTGCTGATTCAGATTACAAATTTAGGACATGACTTACATTTAATTAAATCTTTTATTTTTTTGACATTCGTATTGAAAGGATTTTTGAATTAGAAAGTCGTTAAATCAAACTTTATTTTTATGGTCCGCAAACTTCTCTGCGAAATAAGAGAAGTCGCACCCATCTAACAAATGTTATTTCTAAAAAATAACTAAACTCTTTAATAACTTCTTTAAAATATAAGCTGTTATGTTAGTTTTATATATTAACAATTTTGATCTCTTAAGCATTTATAAATCATGAATTTAAAAAAATAAATCATGAATTTAAAAACTCATGATTATTTTCCCAAACGCTTTCTTGTTTAAATGAATATAAACATATATAGTCGGTTTTAATTTAGAAGTATTTGGAATTTTTTTTATAATTTCATGAAATTTAGGGCTTTTTCCATACTTAGAATCATGCTGTCGTTGAATCCCAATATTTAAGTATTTTACAAGGTATATTTGTACTGAGTAATATTCCTCGATATTTATTTTTGTGAAATCAATAATTTTTTTTTTTTTACAAAAATAAATGTATTAATCAGAAAGTTCAGAAAGATCTAATTTACGACATATTTCCTTCTTGTTATTTTAAGTGGATTCAAATAGATCGAAAAAAAATATTTTATTGTATAAAATATCATTTGATTGCTGATCAAACTTTATATTTTCAATCGAAGCACGATTTTCTTCGTCACTTTTCTTGCATTTATTGCTACTGGATTCTTATAAGAACTCAATTTAAAAATTTTTACTTTTATCTTAAGTTTAAGCATGTTTTGAATAAACATATCATTCCGTTTTTAAATAATCTCTGCTCTCATTGTAATTTTTATTTGGAACATCTACGTAATATTGGCATTAAAAAAAGTTCAGGATCTATTCGCGAGCTCCGACGAATGTCCTTAAGGACCCCTTGTGGTTCGCGGACTTCCATTTGAGCCCTGTTGTTGTAGAGTATGCAAATCTAATTCACCCGGCGAGCTTCTTTCAGATTTCCTTTAGCACAATTTTCTCTATCAGCTTCCAGCTTTTCTATTTTTTATTTCACCTCTCACTCACTATTTCCACTTTTTCCTTTTCCTTTATTGCTTGTTTTAATTTATATTGTATTTCTTTTAATGTTTGTTAATTTTCTTTTGAAATTATAATATTTTTGTGTGCTTTATTAATGTGCTTTATCAAATGAAAAAAGTTAATAATAAATAAAAAATGCCGGCAGCTATTTTCAAAAATGACAGCAGATTGTCAGACGAATTTGTGTCGATAAAGATGTTCACACAAAAAACATAGCTGTTCAATAAAAAATCTCAAAAAGGGAATTGCCAGATCAATATTAGCTGATCTGTAGTTGTCTTTGATAAACTTAGGAAATTCCTCAACTTAGTATATTATTTTGTACAAACAGTACCAAATTGCCAACTTCTGTGATATGTAGTTAGTCAATTCATCCACTTTATAATAAAAGTAGTATCAAATTGTTGACAAAAACTAGTGAACTCATCCACTTTCTGATAATACAGTTCACCAAAGACCCATTATTGGTGATAAATATCAGCGAGTTCACACACTTTTGTTAATAATGCAGTATAAAATTGCCAAATTAGCCAATTCACTCGGTTTATGTACTGTTTGCACTATATCATAGTTTTCAATTAATTTTTAAATAAATATTGTTTTACCTCTTTTTGTAAAAGGAAGAGAAAAGCAATTATTACTCCACTTCAAAATCCGGTTGAAGGGCCAAAAAATGTTGCAACAGGTCACTGGTGTGGAGGGTTATCGATTCCTTGGTAACAGGCAAACAAATCTCAGAAAACATTTAAAACAACTTTATTAATTTGTATGTGGAAGAGTGAACTATATCACTTTCCTGTTTATTTGTTTAATAATTTTTCGAATTAAAAAAACTCACGATAGAGTAAATTTGTTTTAAAAATTAAAAAAAAAATGAAATTATTTAAAACAATTTTTCTAAATTCAAAATTAAAAAATGAAAAACTAAGTTAAACTTTTAGGCTCAAAGTCCAAGCGACGATTGCCCGCAAAAATATTAAAATGCCAAGAATTAAAATTTCTAAAAATTATATTAAAATAAACTATATAATAATAGCAGCACCCCAAGGTGTCATTTGAAAACGGGCCTTGGTAAGGCAGTTCCTCATAAACCTATGTCATGGATGGCAATACCATAAAAGTTCATCAAACTTGAACAACCTTAAAAATGATATATAGTGAGTTACTTTAGATCGCAAGTTCAAATAAAAAAATAAAACTTACAAGAAATAAACCATTATATATCAAAAACCGTTATTTTTAAAATATTATAATATAATATTAATATAACTATACTTTATGCATGTGGAAAATTTCATGTTGGACACTCATTTAGTTCAGAAGTAACAAAATATGAACTGAAATCAAATTTTGTATATAAAATTTTAATTAATTTTTTTTTTTTTTTTTAAGTGCTAATAAAAAAATAATTTGTAATTTTTGGAAATTTTTTAACAAAAAATGTGCTTTTTTCTGTGTTTTACTTCATAACTCCTAAACAAATAGAGGCTCAAACTTAAAATTTCTCACAAATAAAGGGAAGGGTTTTATTAACAATATATCGTCAATTCCACAAGAGAACGCCCAAAAATATTTTCTATGACTTCCGATTTTGCTAATTTTTTGCATACCCATACCCTATGGAGCCATTTAAATATCTCAATTTTTAGTTTTCTGAATTTTTAAAAATTCGCGAATTTATTCACGAATTTCATTTTCTAAAAAGTCAAAAATATCGCAAAAGTGTGTAACTTTAAACTTCAAAATCTCCAAATTTACGGATTTTAATGATTTAAATTGCATATAAGATGAATATGTCCACTATAAATGTAGTATTTCATAAATAATATTATCATTCAAAAATTCATTCATAATGCAAATGCAATTTTAGAATGCATTTTTAAAAATTTCTACCATTTCAATTTTTTTTCTACTTCTAATATAAAAATAAATAATTGTATTTGCCAAATAATGCAATATAAATTGTTTTGGGACAATATAGTCCACTATTTAAAAATATTTTATTTTTAATATTTCTTCGAATTTTTTTATACAAAAAAAAAAATAATTTTTTTTTTTTTTAGAAATTTTTGAAGTTTTTATTTTTTGTGAGTTAATTTTAGAATTAATTTTTATCATAATATCTTATGTGTTGTTTGTGATTTAAAACTATTAGTCTCAGATTAAATGCTAATGTTTTATAAAATAAACATAATTGTCTTTAATAAATAGCATTATTGATGGGAGTGCGTCTTTAGCAAAACAAATATTTTGGATTTATATTGGCTTTTAAATCAATAAAATCTGACATATAGTTAAGGAGTTATAGACATTTAAAATTACATAATACTAAAAGAAGATAAACAAAATAAATTTAAAATAAAAAATTTATAAAAAAAAAATAAAATTTTTGTATGAAAAAATTAATGGTATTTAAAACAAAAAAATTGTAGATTTTCTTGTCCCAAAACAATTGTTGTTGTATTTTATTGTAAAGATATAATAAAAGAGAATTAAAATCAAAAGGGTAGAAATTTTTCAAAAGTCCACCCTAAAAAAAATTAGAAAAATCGGAAAACACTCAATAAAAAATTTTAATTTTTTATAAATCTCTCATGGAATGAACGATATGTATTTTTTAAGAATTTTAAAATATATTTTTTAAGATATTAAGCTTTAATCGGAAAACGCTCAATAAAAAAATTTACATTTTTTATAAATCTCTCATGGATTGGACGATATGTATTTTTTAAGAATTTTAAAATATATTTTTTAAGATATTAAGCTTTAATCTTTATATTATCAGTTTTAACCTTTGAACTTTCGAAGTATATAAATATTTTACTTGTCCTTTTAGAGTCCATGAGCTTTTTCTATTAAATGAAATAAAAATAAGAATTGTATAATGTATACTTTAGAAGTTATGTGCAATAAAGTGTGATTACTTTTGGAAAAAATTCTACCGCCTTTTGATTGAAACGTCATATTTTTGGAGCAGGAGGATTCTTTATTAAGAAATATTTTGATTTGAGTAACATTTGCAATACTTAATATCTGTAGCGAATTTCATTGAAATCGTAGATATCAAATCCGAAAATGTATGTTTTTTGTCCGTTTTGATATGTAATCACTTGAATACCTTAATAACATAAGGTTCACCGTACTTTGGTGCAAGTTTGGCCGCAAAATTATCAACAGCTTTGGAGAGAGAATGCTGACGAACTAATACTTGGTCCTCAATTCGTAGCTTCCAATTGCGACGACGCAAGTTATAATGACGTTTTTGTGATTGTAAAGCCTTTTCTAAGCTTCTTCTTACGATGGAAGAGATCTCCTTCAATTTGTTTTCTAGTTAATGGGGTCGCAAATTTCGTGCACCTATTCCCACGGTCACTTCATCATATAGTGCTTTTGGAAGTCGAGGTTTCCTACCCTCAGTGAGGTATGCTGATGAGTATCCCGTTGATTCAGAAACAATTGTGTTTGAGGTTAACACCATTTCTGGCAAATACCCGTCCCAGGTTTTATGTTGTTGTTCCGAAAATTGAGTAATGATTGTTTTTAAGGTTCGGTTGGCTCTCTACGTGGGGTTCTCCTGCGGGGTATATGGTGCTGTGATGCTGTACTTCTAAGTCATCCAACCATCTTTTAAATACTCGTGAGGTGAATTCATTACCATTATTTGTAATAATACTTTCTACAAGATAATTTGCTGTAGCTTTTCGTAATGATATTAGCTCACACCATTTCAAGAAGTTGTTTAAAAATGGAAGGAAGTGTTACCATGCTTTGTAGTGGACAACTAAATTCGCCACATATAGTGGCGTATTTCTCTCTCGTGTCTCGACATTCCCGGCCAGTAATATCCTAGGTGTCTTCCGGCTACAGAATCATGATTTTCCTTAATTATTTGCGCTCTCAATGAAAAGGGAACACATAATTTCCAGGGTGTGTTATCTTCATCGTTTACATCTTACCATTGCGTAATCGTAAAACTTCTCTGGGTGCTGTTTTATCGTATATCGCCTATGTATACAAAAATTCGGAAAGGGGACAGTTATGAAGCTATACTTGTATTAACTAAATAATATAGAACATTACGTCAATATTAAGGTTCACATGTATTCAGACACTTTTGGATGAATCCCGAAATTGGGTCTTATATGGGAGCTATTGTAAATTATGGTGCTCTCTTCATTAAATTTTGCACTGTGATTTATAAAAATGTTATTTATGTCGAATATTGAATTGATTCTATTTTTGCGATTTATGCACGCTAAAGTGATTTTCGAAAAAGGGGTTCATAATGAAGCTATGGTCAATTATGGACCGACCTTCTTGTAATTTTGCATATGGATTTTTGCTTATATAAAACTTATTTGTTTCAAATTAGGTTAGAATATTTGCATTTTTAAGTTATTTATGAGCATTAAAACTCTATTCCGAAAGGACATTTGTATGGGGGCCAGGTGAAATAATGGGCCGATCATAGTCAATTTCAATAGGTTTCGTCCTTGTGTCAAAATAATTATATGTGCTAAATTTCATCAAGATATCTTCAAAATTGCGACCTCTACTTAGTTCACAAGGTTTACATGGACAAATAGCCAGCGTTACAAACAACAGACAAACGCATAATACCCCAACCACCTATGGCGGTGTGGGGTATATAAATTAAATAAAAATAACTGTATAAATTAAAAATATTTAATTTATTGTTGTCAAAAACAAACATAGTGACTTTTGGTGTTACAATCAATCCATGTAACTATTACAGGTTTGTCTATTTGCTGCACTTCTTATTTGGTAATCAACTAGTCTCATAAATACCGCGGGGGTTTTGTTAAACTAAATATCATCCTCTTATAGTGATAATTTCCACTAGGTGTCTCAAAACCAGTTAAATGTCTGCATGATTTATTAATTAGAACTTGATAACTATTCATTATACCAAATACAATAAATAGTTTGTTGTCGCGTAATTGATTTATGTTTTCTTCGATATTTGCCATCGGAAATACTTAACGAGCTGTTATTTTTAATATCAAGATTGTTTTCAGTATTTTCTCGAAATTTGCCCAATAATCATATCACATTCTTGATCATTGTTATTAACCATCAATGTTTCTATAGAAAGAGTAACACTTTGAATTTTCAACGTCTAAATAATGTCTTAAAGAGTCTTAATTTGGCATAATAAATCCTGAGCACAAGAGCTAGAAATATTTCTCAACATTTTCGTTTTTTCCTTCACACGACACCTCAAACTTAAATATTAGTTTCATCATTTACACATAGAAATGTATCTTGTAACAATTCCTTCAAATCATCCTAAGGCAAAATTTCCTTCTAGATCAGCTTCTTTTAATCGCATACAGTATCATAGCATAATTATAAAATACTCGCACATCTACAAAAACAACAATTCCTTGTATTTTGTTATTGTTAAACTACTCCTCACAATGTCAAAAGGATATGAACAGAAAATGAGAGAATAAAGGAGAGGAAGACTAAAATACTCACGAAAATATTTAACGTGGGAATACAAAAACAATTTGACAGTAACGCGAGGTGCGTCGATGAAAAAATTTTAAAACAACTGTTCTTACGAGTATACTTTCTAATTATACTATGTGCAGTATAAAAAATTATTGTTTTGTTATCCCATTTAAACATGTGCTTCACTCGTTCCATATTTGCAATGCAATCATGAGCAGACATTGGGTTAGGAATTGATGGACTTAGTATCAACTTAATATTAATAACAATGCAGGATCGGTTCATAATTGACTATAGTTCCCATATAAGACCCAATTTTGGGAATCATTCAAAAGTTTATAAATACATGTGAATCTTAGTATCGACGTTATATTTTGTATTAGTATTTTACAGTAAATACAAGTATAGGTCCATAATTGGCCCCTACTGAATGTTGGAACACTGGGGCGATGGTGTAGGGTAATATATGGTTGGGCTCGACCGTCTATTTCTTTTTCTATAGTTTTTTATTGTGATTTTGACCATATTATAGAACTAGCAACGTAGAATGAAGAAATGTAGCGTGAAACATTTTCAACAAAAGTAAACGTATCATATGTTTTTGAACATTCATTGTGTAAACAACCCTGTTCTTTGGTTATTTTGCAAGAAAAATAAAGTACAGNNACCCTATAAATGACAATAAATAAAACGCATACAACGGTTATATGAATACAATTAAAAAAATATAAATGAATTTTTTTTTACAAAAAAAATGTGTAAAATAATTAAATGAATAAAAATAGTTCCTATAAATTAAAGAAAGAAAAACTTGTTTTTGTTTAATAAAAAGAAAATATTGTTTAGCAGGCAAAAAAGATATTTGGACGTCTACTTTAGCTTTCAGCAAAATGTTGGTGGACAACAGATTCCCGGCCAATAAATGTAGACCGATGTTTAAAGATGATTCTTTTAACATTTGCTTTTACCGAAAGAATTGACATTAACATGAAGTTAATCGGTCTATAAATAGCATAAAGACTCAAGCATTTACAAAAACAACAATTCCTTGTATTTTGTAAGTGTAAAGGGCCAACCAGTCAACTTTTCAACGCAACGTAGAATGAAGAAAAGTAGCGTGAAACATTTTGGGCAACTAGTCAGCAAAAGTAAACGTATCATATGTTTTTGAACATTAATTGTGTAAACAACCCTGTTCTTTGGTTATTTTGCAAGAAAAATAAAGTACAGAGTTGTCAAAAAATCACGTAGCTACGTAAAAATCTAATTTCAATAGATTTCTGCGATACGCTACTTAGTTTTTTTGTTAATGGCTACATACACACGTTTGCATAAGACGGGTTGAAACAGCTGATTGCGATACGATGAATTTTTGTTCAATAGTTGGGCCTTTACAAGTAAGTCGTTACCCAAAGAATATTAAGAACAGAAAGCTTGTCAAATTATTGCAACAAAGACATTTCTCTCTCCTCACATAAAAGTTCTGTGTGAATTCAACACACTTGTGAGAGAGAGAAACATCACAAAATAATAATTTTCAATCACACGATATTTTAATTATTTTTTCACGCATATTCATAGAATTTTCGGTCCCATTGCACGAATATTTTCCACAAATTGAAAAAAAATAAATTATTTTATTTTTGACATTCGTTTTTTGTTTGTTGAAATTTAAATTGAACAAACAAAGTTGCTACTTTAGGTATTAAAAA
>MINK01174861.1:196-18204 GCA_001735545.1 Phormia regina
ATCAATAGATATATATTTTCGGGATCTTAAAAAGTAATAATGTAATTAAAAATGTATTCAGAAAATCTTTTTGCAAATATTTTTTTACGAAAAATTAATTTAATTAAAAAAAAATATTTATTATAATAAATTATATATAATAAATTCCATTAAATTTCCCTGCAGCGATAAAAAGAAAAATCCAAAGAATCAGTTTTTCATAACATCGTGGACATGACTTCATATTCATTGAATAGGTATCAAAAAAAGAAAACATCTTCCTATGACAAGCGAATTTGCACTACATTTGGATCACATGTTCGTATACGATGTTTACATGAAAAAATCCACATAAGTTTTGTTGTTTTTTAATGGGTTTTTTCATAAAACGATACCTAACAATATTTGTAGAGGGTACCTGGAGACTCAAACCGCTAGCCATATTAGAAATATATTTAAATCACAGTTAAATGCGTAAAATATCTGGCCAGATACATGTGCATGACGAAGGGTTAATATTAATAAATTTTTTAAACATATTTTAAAATACAACTCTTTAAGAATATATAATAAAGAAATTTTATAAATTGTAAAAAATTAAGAATAATTTTATATATTATATATCGAAAAAAAATTAACAACAAAGGCATAAAAACTAAGAAATTAATGTAGATATCCTTATTAAAAATTGCATGTAAAAGGAAATACTTTTTCGTGTATTACCTTTACCTTAATGATTATTTATATAAATTTATATATTTTTCTTTCTCCTCCCCCATATTATATTATATAATATTTTTGTTATGTAATAGTTTAGCAAACGGACCAAAATACTTATTTATGAAAAATAAAAAAATATAACTAAATTGGAAATAACACGAAGATACAAAAAAAAAAAAAACTTATTGCAACCGAAAAAACAATTTGTAGTTATTTTATAGCTGGAATTGTACTTAAGTCTCCTTAAAATGAAATAAGAAAAAAAGAAAACGATCAGGTTTTAACCTTTTGATTTACAGTTGTTAAGATAAGTTTCAGTTTTGTTCTATATTGTTCAATATAAATTCAAGACAATGTCTTGTTAAACTTGTCTTAACTTTTTAAAATAGACACAAAAAAACAAAAGGTTTATGAAATGTTATTCTATTAGATTATTATTGTTAAAACTAACGGTTTCAATTTTGTTTAAAAGTAAATTATGAGAATTTAATAAACTTAAATTAGTAAAACTATATAAAAAATAACAAAAAAATATCTATTGAAGAGGAGTTACAATGAAAGATGAACTTTAAACTTAAAAGTGGTAATAAATTTGAAATTTTCTAAGGAAAAAAAATAGATTTTTATTAAACAATTTTAATACAAGAAACACTACATAGTAAATCATACTTCAAATGTATTTATTTATATGTAATTTTTAATTCAACTTGATTTCTACTAATGAATTTGTTATAGTTTTTATTGTAAATTAAACATTATGTAGTTTAAATGGGCGTGAATTTATTTAACAAAAAAAAAAAAAAAGAAACGAATGAATAAAATTAAACAAACTGACAGTTAGATTGACAAGGTAGACGTAATGGCTAGAAGGACAGACAGAACAACAATTACAAAACAATATTAGTACGTGCAAGTGTATTTTATTTAGACCATTTCATTTCTTAGTTATCTATAAATAATTAAACATTAGGTAATTAAAAGAAAATATTATTACATGGCTCTTGTACAAAAAAAAAAAAACTAAAAAAATAGAGAGAGCAGCATAAAAAAAGTACTAAAATATAAACAATACAACAAATAATGATTTTCAACTCCCCAGAGATTACAAGTGTAAACACAAGTACGAACAACTACACTACAAAACACACATTACAACAAGATTCCTTTATGGTTGGTTAGTTAGATGGCTGGCTGACAATAACCATGTAATAATAGCTGATGACAATTTTTCAGCGTTTTTTTCTTTCCTACTCCCCAGCAGAAGCAGCAAGTGTTTTTTTTTTTTTCTTTTTAACTTGGACAAACATAAATAAAGGCCTAAGAAATCTAATGAGTTGAAAATCTGAAATGACTAACAAGCTCAACAACTATAGTTCTCTTTAACTTTTTTTCTAGAACAAATAAAGTAAATAAATATTTTCCATGTGGAAAAAAAAAACATTGACAGGATACATAAAAACCATAACTTATGAAGATCATGTTAAAGTTAAAGATGAGGCTGATGATGATGAAGATGATGATGGAAAGACTTGCTTTATTATTGATTTAGTAATAGTTAAATTTAGTATGCATTGCTGTGTTAAAAAAAATAAAAATAAATAAATAATAAAAAATAAAGGTTGGTTTGCTATTTTTATGGCAAACAGCGGTTAAGAAATTATGGACAAAAAGTTTATAATTGGCTTGATGGTGGTCTGTCTGTTGAGGTTGAAGTATGAATGAGTGAATGATTGCTAGTGTGTAATATGTATGTTAACAAGTTATTAAATAATAGAATTCTATATAAAAAAAATAAAAAAACCTAAATAAGTTATGGAATTCTTTAGAGTATTTAACAGATGTTTAGTTGTTTATTTTTATATTAATTATTTTCTAAAATACTGTAATGCCTTTATTAAGTATAAAATTTATTAATTAAAAATTGTTTTCTGTTTGTGTCTCTTTACAGGTATTTTATGAATGCAATTCCATTTTTGATTAAGGTAAACAATTTGATGGTGACAACTTCTTGGGATATGTAATAAAAAAAATGTTTTTATAGGATAATTTATTAAACATATTATTATTGCAGTTAGACTTTTAGACTAAAAATGTAAACAGATATACAATATTTTCGAGAAATTTTATGAAGCCTAGTTTTTACAAGAGGAGTAGCTTTTAAATAGTGCAATTTTGGACTGTTGAAGAATCCACTTTATTTAAGGAATTGTGTTTTTTTAGCCTTCTGGCACTTTTAGCTTTAAAAAACCCAGAGGCTGCCAATTATATATCTTTAAAAACCAAAACACTAAATGCATTTCATACTTGGATTTTCATACAGCATTAGAAAGAAATATTCAAATAACAATTCGCTTTTGAAAGAACTTTTACAAATTGACTTTAAAATATTAAAGGCTTTCAAAGCCTTTAATAAAAACATTTAACATGTCTCTCCAATATGGTTATTTGCCAAGTAGATGGAGAAATTCTTTTATAATTTCCTTATTTAAATCTGATATAAAAAAAATACGGGGAAATTGTAAAACTTAGCATTATTCTTTAAATTTTTGAAAAATTCATTACGAAATATATCAGCTTCAAAATTTTACCTTTACTGCCATCACAGCGGCATGGCTTTAGGAAAGGTTGCTCAACTAAAAAAAATATTCTATAGTTAACTACCATAATAAATGAAAGATTTTTTATAAATCATCAAACTGATGTGATGTACTCACTTAACCATACACTCCTTTTTAATTGTTGTTGTTGGGATGTTCCCAAATCTGCTTAGATTGAATAAAATCGTACTTGATGATCAAGTTATTTATAATTTCTACAAATTTGAGGTTCTACAGAAAAAAACGCTCTTGATGTAAAGTTTTTGTTGGGCGAAAAACCGTTAGAATTAGTCCATTCTTTTCTTAATCTGGGTATTATGCTCGATGGGCAAAAGAATTTTATGATCATTAAGGAGAATGTATGCCACTTTCAATAAATTTTATCATTTTATTGATAATACTAAGCATATAAATGCTATTAAATTAAATACTTTTCTTTTTCTGAATAACTAAATTATTTTACTATTGTATTTTCATAAATATTTATATTGTATTTTTTTATATAATGGTCTGTAAGAAATTTGTGAATAAAGAAATAAAAAAAGAACAACCCATATGAAATCCTATATCATTGTCGTAGAGGTATTACTTGGCAAATTGTGGACTGGAACTTCTACTTAATGCAAAAAAATATACAATTACAGTGAAAGCTCCCATAGGCGGACAGTGTAACGAACCGACAATTGAGGTTCCAAATTATTTAGAGGCTGGGCTACCTGTAGATCCGGCCGTGCTCAGGGAAATAGGGTGGTTCTTGCCACTAATTATTCAGAATCTTGGTACGTAACATAACTTTAAAAAAATAGGTAGCATTTTTTTCCACATTCGATAAATAAACAACAAAAAAAAATGGTAACAACTTAAATAACGTGAACATAAAACTTAGAGGTTGAGGTAAGTTGTTGTTCCCTCACACCACAACAGCGATCGTCACGCTGATTTTGTCCGCTATCGGGAGATGTACATCTATGGGATATGGTTCATATTTTTTTACAATATCTTCTTATTTCAACATTTAAGATCGATTCTAATGAATTAACTTAAAGATTTACATATTCTTATTTAAACATTTATATCGTCAACTAAAATGCAAAAGGTCGTAAAATTTTTTCTATATAAGAAAAATTTTATATGCTTTGAGATTTATCTATTTTTGCACTAAGGGAACGTTTTTAATCCATTTTTCTAAAATAACTTTCTAAAGTCATTTTTCGTACGCAAAAAAAAATCATCTTTCGACTGGCTAAGGGTAAGACTTTTTTCAATAGCATTTTTCTAACGATTTTTCCACGAAATTTTAGGAATAAAAAGCATGTTGAGGACAAGATTGACAACAAGTTGATCTACATATGTTGGCATATTACTCTTTTTAAAAATAAGAGGAAAATGATGTTGGTGGCTTGGCCTCGATCTTAAGTAGCACCCAATTACTTTTTTATATGACTGATGACAATGTCACTCTTGTTGTGTAGAATTTCTATACCTATTGTTCAAAAAAGTTGTCAAGATTTTTATAAATCTGTTAGAATTGTGTTATACTACAAATTATGCACCCATTAGAGCAGGTGCGTATCCATGGGGAGGGAAAAAGGGAAATTTCCCTCCCCAAAATAAAAACTCTAAATGAAAAATTTGTAATAAATGTTAAAATTTAGGGAAATAGTTGTGAAAACCTTGAGCTGGATCCGCGCCTGCATTATAGGGACTGTCTTCAGGACATTATGTGTTTTTAAGGATTTTCACTCTTCTAGTATAAAGAATTAAAGAACTAGATTTTTCTCAAAACTAGCAAAAATTTAATAAAACATGAACAGTAAACTATTTAACATCAAAATATGTAATTAAAGATGAAATAAAATTACAAACACGGACAAAAATGAAAATATGAAGCATCTTCTTATACAAAATTCGGTACATTTCTTATACCGTTTATGAATTTTGTCTATTCACGAGCGTCCGCCTAACACAGATTAATTTATTCTAAAAAATGCCACCTAAAACATGGGACCTAAAAAATCGTCCGCTTACCGGAACTATCCGCCTTTGTTAGCTTTCCGTTAAGGGAGCTTTTGCTGTATATAATACTTCGTTGCTACTTAAATCTTAATGAATTTATGCACTTTAGAGTGTTACCAAAATACGGGTGCTGTGATAAATTATTAAGTTGATAATGTGATATTTATAAAAAATTAATTTGATAATAACATTTGTGTGTTATGTAATTTAAGCATGTTAATGTAATTTCTACAAGAGAGGTTTTTTATGAGAGCTATAGTCATGGATCGATCTCCATGAAATTTTATTATTTACTTTATACTTATGCAATGCGTCTTTAGATTTAATTGAAATATTACAGTATATGTGCAATAATTGCCTGATCATAAACAGCAGTCAGCTAGACGGATGGAAGGATATCGAAGTTGAAATATGGAGTACGAAAATTTTTTCTATGCGTTAAAAATGTCAGCAAAAACGCTTAATACTTTAGCCACCTTAAGTGTTGAGTATAATAAATACTACTAAACTTTCCACTTTTACTAACATTTTCTTGTGAGTGTTTCCGAAATTGTAATAAAGACTACCAACCTTTAAGTTGTTTTCTATTGATTTATCAATTTAGTTAAAAGTATACAAAAAAAAATTAAAATAAAGATACGTAACTACTCCTGCAGACAAACAACATGATCATATGACAGACTTTACTAGAGAAAAAAATCTTTAAAAAAAAGGTCCATAAAAGAAAACTTAAATAATCTTTAAAGTAAATTTTTCTCATAATTTAGAAATTGAAAGTTGAGAGGAGTGTTTAAAAGTAAATGTATATTTTTAACTTCTTCTTTTCTTTATGTATGTTACACATATCTTATGCAAGAAACTATAAACCTAGACATATAGGGAAAATGCGTAGGTTTTTTTAAATAAGTTTCTACTTTTTATGTTTTCTTTTTGCTTTTTTAAGCAAACATAAGCCTTAAAAGCTAACTGCACAAAATACATAAAAACCTATATAATAGTCAAGATGATAATATTGGAAAAAGGCATTTATATTCATTAAAATTCTTAAATAAAAAAAAACATTTTTTTTCCTTCCAAACGAATTTTTATGAGCTGATACTTTTTGAAGGCATGAAAAATAAATTTAAATTTTTATTATGTGTTTGTTATTTAACCTAACTAGATTGATACTTTATTAACCTCGACCTTAATAAAAAAAAACTAAAAATTTTTAAAGAACAATTCTTTGCCATCTTAATATTTTGTTGGCTATAAATGGCTCTAAGGTCTTTTAGTAGAAATCAAAATAAAAAGAGAATCCATATTATAAAACAAACAAAATACTACAATATGCACCAAGTATTTCTACTATGACCAAAACCTTTAAGAACAAATAAAAGAAATCTTTAACAATAAGCCATGAAATGTTTATGTATTTTTTTTTTTTTTCAGAGTTTAAGTTCAAGGTATATTCGTACTTTTGCAATTGCACTTTGCATAACTTAAGCTACCAATTTAACAATAAGAAATGAATGTTATTGCCTTTTTATAACAATAAAAGCAAAAAGGAACCATAACAAAAATCATCTAGAGAAAAAATGTTAATGCCAATTCTAACTAGGTGGGTTTTTTATTCCGTTTATTGTTTTTCTGCGCCATGATTATGTTGGGTTCATCCTTTTCTTCGTGGAAAGATGCAAAAACTATTGAAAATTGAAAGGAAAAAATTTTAATAAAATTGCAAATAATAATTTAAAATGAAAATCAGTTTAGTAACTTCTTCCTTTGTAAAGTTTTTTTTTTTTAATTAAGGTTTATTTGTTTGTGGCTGTTTATTGTTTTATCTTATTAGTTTTTATGGTATTTTTTTCCCTGTTATTAAATAATTTAGTTGTGTATCTTTTTTTTATATATAAATCGAGGTATATCTTGAAATCTTATAAATGTTTAAGAATGGCATATTATTAAATTTTATTTACCTAAATGATTTTTTCATTCTATTGCATTAGGGGAAACACCATTTCCAAGATATTTTTATTAAAATCATTTCAAAAAGTACAGATTAGATTTGTTAATTTATTAATTTTATTAATTTTTGAGTTTAATTTAGCGCTTAAAATAACCTGACAATGCAACTATATAGAGGCCGAATATTTAATATCGAAGAAGAAGTTTTGTTGTTTTCTTTAGCGGAGTAAAACAGTTTGAAATAAGAATAAAAGAAATTTAATTTTCATAAACTCTTAAGGGATTGATTATTTAAGTGTAGTTTTCTTTAAGTATTTACAAATTATATTTGGTCCAAATATTTCTTTTATTTGTTATCCACTTTTTTAATTTTCTTAAAATACTCCATTTTTTCTGGAAAATAGAACATCTTGTCTGCTTTAATACGATAAAAAAATATGTACATGTATTGGTGCATTTCCCCAAGTAGCTCTTATACAAACACAGACATTTTTCTTTACTTTATGAAATATTAGACTGTGGATCAGCATGAAATATTCACGGCTGTTATGGAATCCAAGTCAGAATTGGTAATTTATCAGAAATTATAATCAATTCCGATTTGAATAGGTCTCATCAAATCGTCTTGATTTTGCCTATTTTCGAAAATAAACAAAACCCATATTCGAATCAGCTGTTTTGTTTACATTTTTTAGTTTAATTAAATTTTAAAAGTTAAAATTTTTTTTTTAAATAATTTATACAAAAAAAATTGAAATAGTTGAGACAGTAGTTGCATTTTTATTGATGGAGAAAGAAAGTTGTCAACGAATTAATCGGAAAATTTTAAGGGATCACAGCAAACCATTGTAACTATCAGAATCTGTGTAAGTAGAGATTTTGATTTGACCGGGAAGTGGTTTTAACAATTTAGTGGTTTGCATATTCATTGGACAATACCGTCTGAATAAAGAAGCATTCATAATGGTGTTGGATATTGTCAAAGAACATTTGTTAACATCAACCATTCCCTGCGTGATTCAACTGGCTGCAACATTGTGATTTTTAGCAGTAGGGTCTTACCAAAGGTCATGTGGAAACGATTCCACCATAAGTCAAGGCAGAAGCACTGTATCAGTATAAGTCATGTACTGAAAGTTCTGCTAAAATATGAAAGTCCTCAGTGGATAAAACTAAGGATGGATGAAAGTGATAAACGTAGATCAAGAAATTATTCCCTATTTGTGCCAAAAATAATTGAATATTTATAAATTATTTAATTTTTATTTATTTAACTTACATTTTCCAAAAATATTCCACAAACAAACAAAAAAAAAAACAAAAGAAAACTGCAAATCTGGCAGCAGTCAGCTGATCGGATTATTTCTAACAAAAAACGATAACATCAGATTCTATGGCATCAAATTCAGATTACAATTCTGATTCGAATATGAAACGAATAACATTGGTTTCTATGACACCAAAATCAATTTTTGATCGCTTTCAAATCTGATTCCGAGAACAAACAGATTCCATAACAACCCAGATTGTTGAAAATAAGATTTTACATAAACCTAGCAGAGGAGAGTAATATTTGAAATTTGAAAGAAGGATCTAACATAAATTTTACGAGCGGAGCTATGAGGGCTGAATATAGAGTATTTCTAAGAAAGGCTTTAACATTTAACAATTTTTTCTTTACACAATTCATTAAAGATTTTTTACATAGCTCTCGATAAACCCTTTTAATAATATGCTTTTATATACTATTTTTCAGATATTACTTTGTGAATAATATAAAAACCAAATGTAAATGTTATAATAATGATATAAACTTTTCCTGAATGAATCGGAAATAGCGACCCATTTGACCCCTATGTATAGGCTGACGGACATTACTTTACTGCCAAAGAAAAACTCTTTTTACTTGCTAATAATCAGGGAAACCATAATGTGCTCTAAAATAATGGGTTTTATGCGCATTAAATATGCAGTAAAAACGAAAAATAAGCTTTTAAAAAACAATATATAGTTTTTTAACAAAATTATGTTTTTTGTTAAAACAAAGGGTTTATTAATAATACATTATAAAACAAGGCAAAACTTTAATAGATCAAGTGTATCCAAATTTTATTTTTTGTATTCTATCTTATAAAAACGTAATTGATCTTCTATTTTCTTCTACCCATCTAGTTTTAAACAATATTAATGGTTTAGAAGTTATTAAAATTATCATATCGATCCCTGAACGTCAAAATATCATAACCGACAACATTTTTGAAATTCCTGTTTTGATTCAAATCTATAATTAAAAATCATTTAGATCATCTGATATTATTTAATCGAAATGAAAATGTCATTTTAAAACAATTACAAAAATGTTTTCTCTGTAAAGTTTTATTTAGGGCACATTTTTGTGGTTGATGGTCGATAAGCTTTCATTAAAAAATATATTCTTTTTTTCAACATTAATATCAATTATATCTTCTTGTTGTTACAATAAGAGTTAATTTTTTATAAAATCAAATTTAAAGAACTTTTCATGAGGTATAAAAAAATATTCTTAAAATGTCAAAATATGCTCTAAAAGGGTCTTTTATGCTTTTAAAATAACATAATATGCTACAAATATGCACTAATAATCACTAAATGCAAAAATATGCCTTTAAGGGTAAAATATGCACTAACAAATCAATGCCAAAAAAGTTTATTTTTTACAAATATTTTATCAATGGCTTCATTCAATGTCGAGGAAAAAATATGCAATTGCATTTGTGGTTCCCTGCTAGTAAAATTAATTTAACGTGATCATCAAAATATCAATATCATCTCTCTGATTCGGTAACCATATTTGACGACTTAGACCTGTCGATGCCTCTCAGAATACCAAATCAATGCACAGTTTTCTTATATAAAATATATCTGAACTTATAGTAAAATTTGGGTGTTTAATGTGTATATTTATCATGGAATGACATACATGCCATAGAGAAACACATAAAAATATGCTATTTTCTTTTAGCAAGAGCTAGGTTTTTGACAATTAGTTTCGTCTCCTATCTTTGTCTTTGGTAAATACTTTCAGAATGGTTTTTTTCTATTGTTTTAGGATTTTGTTATTTTTTTTTTTAATTCAAACTAAAAACGAAGACAAATCCTAGATTAATAAATATTAAACCAAAAATTGCTATTGATAAAATATTATAGGAAACAGTGTTCATATTCTTCTTTTACTATCGTAAAATATATATAACACATATATTTTTCTATTTGTATTCCATTATACATATTTGTTGTTTGTTTAGTTACGTTTCATACTTCATTGTGAAAAACAAAAAGGAAAAATGCTGGGGAAAAATACCAACAACAAATGTAAAATAGTAAAACATGTAAATTTTGTTTTCATTCCATTTCTTTTTTTTTAACATTCATCTGAATTTTTTTTTCTATGAACATTAAAGTTGTTGGTTTTTCGTTCGTTATTTATTTATGTTTAATTTTTTTCTCTTTATATTTTAAGTGTAATAAACAATAGTCCGATCTTTTTAGTCAAGGTATCTGTATCAATGTGTACAATAATGGTGGACTCACTCAATGTCTTCCTTTTTTTTTATTTATTTTTTAACATAATATTTACTTTGGCAAATTGCATATGCCTCATGTTGTTGCATATAATAAACATTTAAATTTATGACTTTTTATGGTATGAGTTTTTTCTTTTTCATAAACTTTTTTGTATTGAAAGGAAAAATATTATGAAAATACATTCATACATATTTAGAACGTTTTATAAAAGAAATGAAAAAAAAAAAATTTTCTTAAAACACTTGTAAGGCAGCAGACCGGAATTTGAATTATATAGAAGTTTAATCAGCATATCTAAAGGTATATTTCATGCTATAAAACAACAATAGGTTTTATATTATTGTGAAATATATAATTTGGAACAAATCTTTTGAAGTTTAGCTAAAAAGTAATTTTAATTTTATTATTACAAGCTTTTAAAAATTAAAAAAAAAAATGAATATTGAATATTGTTTGTTTTTGTTTTTTTTTTTTAATTATTTAAAAATTATCATATTTTAACCAACATTTTTTCTTGAGTGTAAAGCAATTGTCCTAGCTGATATGTAAGCAAAGTGTTTTCTTAACACTATCTTTTTCAAGCCGACAAAAAAAATAGTCTGCAAAAAATATCATAAAACCAAAATGAAAGAGGCTTCCAAACAACAAAACAACAGCAGCAGCAATTGTTGTATTAAAAAAAAACAGAAAAACAAGAACTAAATAAATGGCATGTCTGTGACAAACTTACATGTTTAATGGCTCTTTTTCACCACAGAAAATGAAACTAAACGAAATCAATACGCAACACTTTATGTAGCAACAAAACAACAACCACAACAGCAACAGAAAAAAAAAACGCCCACACATTAAACATTGACACCCAAAAGGAGCAAAATAGAGACTTAAGTCTACACAAAACTGACTAAGCTTCAGAACATACTTATCGACAACAGACTCTCAGGCGAACACACACACACACTTACCAACACACCTAAAATTAAATTAAAAAAAAAATATCTCAAACTACCAAACCTTTTAGAGGCAATCAAGTGAAAAAGAAACTAGAAAGAATTAACAAAAAAAAAACTCAAATCTTTTGGTGGCTAAAAGACCAAGAAAAAAATACATATTCCCAAGATCAGGGTGAAACAGTAATGAAAATAATTTATTAAATTGTTTTTAATTAAGTTGTTTAAAAAGCTCGCAAAGCCTAAACTCACTCTTTAAAAGACAAGTCATAAACACAGTAGTAATATGTAGTTCTCAAGATATTTAAAAAAATAATTATAATTATTAAGTTTAAAAAAAGAAAAATACAAAAAAAGCGTAATGAAGCATTAAAAAAGCTAAGTAAAAAAAATGAACAAAAAAAAATTATATTATTCTAGCCAAAAGGCATTCACCGAATGAATAGTAGTGTATGACACTAAAAGTATATAATATTCTTTAAATTTCTTTAAAAGCGAAAAGAAAACAAATGAGACAAAACCAGAGAAGGAAATTTAACAATTTAAACAATAATTACCAGGGAAACCCACAATATGCTCAAAAAAAAATAGGTTTTATGCGCATTAAATATACAATAAAAAGCTATAAATATGCTCTAAAAACGCGTATTGTATTGATTCCTGATTTGATCTATAATTTAGAGCATCTGTCAAAATTTCATGTATCAAATGCCTTTCAGATTTAAGGCTCAATAACAACTTTCGCTTCAACTTTCATTAAAAAATATTGTTTTTACAACATAAACTTTAAACATAATCTTTAATCTTGTTGCTACAAGACATACTTCTTAATAATACAATGGTATCCATTAAAGTTAATTAATTTCAAAATTTATTATTTCTTTCTAATTGTTTTTATAAAATTAAATAAAAAAAACTTTTCTTGAGTTAACAAATTATTCTTAAAATATCAAAACATGCTCCAAAAGCATTAAATATGCCCCAAAAATAACAAAATATGTTATAAATATGCACTAACAAATGCAAAAATATGCAATTAAGGGTAAAATATGCATTAACAAATCTATGCCAAAATGATTTATTTGTCATGAAATGGATAAATATTTTCTCAATGACTTCATTCAACGTCCAGAAAAAAACATGCAATTGCATATTTTGGTTTCCCTGATAATTACCATAGGAATTTAAACAGTACACAGAAAAAAATATTTCAAATTATTTTTTAATAAAATTATTAACTAACTTTGTACTGGAATTTAATTATATTATTTATTAATAGAATTAACTTTTTAATTGGTTTAAAATTATTTCTTTTTAATAAATTGATAGCTCTTAGAAAAATATTAATA
This sequence comes from Phormia regina, assembly GCA_001735545.1. Lineage (NCBI taxonomy): Eukaryota > Metazoa > Arthropoda > Insecta > Diptera > Calliphoridae > Phormia > Phormia regina. Next base: position 13,319 of record MINK01174861.1, read on the forward strand.
AAAATTAATTAATTTTGTCTATAAAAATATATAAATAAAATAACTTTAAATCGATTTTCAAAAATGTTCAGCTCATTACAATTATTTAAGAAAACGCAGTAATGATAATATCAATTATGGTTGTCAAAATCAATTAAAAATTAATTAATATAAGGAATTTTAAAATATTTAAAAAATTGCAAAATATTTTTCAAATCTTAATTTTTCCACTCCTAGCTCCTTTTTTTAATCATCAGATCTTAAACAAAAGGTATTTTTAAAATGATTATGAATAGTTAGTTAGAAAATGTTATCTTTATTAAAGAATAAAAAAAATACATATTTTTAAAATCTTAATTTTCCATCCCTGGCACTTTTTTATCTGTATCTATGTTTTTACATTAACATACCTATGCGTATGAATTTTTAAGAGGTATGTATGTATCTCTAAAGTGGCATTAACATATTTTTAAATAATGAATGAAATTAATGACTGTTGAATGTTACAATGTACTAAAGAGTGGCTGGGAGAAGAAGAAAAAATAGAGTACGAAAAAAAAACCTGCTACTGATATGAATTAAACAGGACAAAAAAATGTATCTATCTGTGAACACTTTATGACATCCTTAATAATGGATACCCTACAGTAAACATGATGCAAAAAAAATGAAAACATAAGAGGAATAGATAACAAAAAATACAATTTTTTAATTTTAATTCGCTATGTCATTCCTCTATATTAACATTTACATTCACAGGTATCATGTAAAGTAAATCTAGTAATTATATCTACTTAAGGAAGGAAAGATATAAATTCGTATGAAGTCGTGTAACTTTTTTAGTTAAATAGAACTTTATATAACTTTTTTAATTATTAAATATTTTATTTAAGGCTCGATTTTTTCTCCGGTATTTCATTTATTTATCCGGGTAAATTTTACCTTCGGAATTCGAAGGTATTATGCGTTTGTGCTGACGTTTATTAAAATTGATCTAAAACCCATCTTAATTTGTACCAATCTGCTTTAAGTCGATTTATCAATGTCTATCTGTCCGTCTGACTATCTGACCGTTAATGTAAACCTTGTAATAAAAATCAAAATACTTATAGTCCAAAAACGAAGCCTACAAATAATCTCTCGCAAAAGTGGTTTAAAATCCAAAAATCCCTTAAATGTAGCAAGAATCTTTGCACATGTAAGTTCCATATAAGTTTAAAATTCTGTGTACCGAATTTCATTATAGATCCGGTCCAATAATTTTGAATGCATAGATCGCAGTGTGCAGCAGCAAACTTTTGATGCGACACTAATATGATTAGTGGTATTGTCCTGGCTTGTACGTGTACTATCTTTCTTTCTCGATTTCTCATTGTGTTAATAGTTTTTTTTCTAAAAAATAAATATGTTTAATTAAATTTTAATCTTAAAAATTGTAAAAATTTTATTGATTTTTTCTTTAAAGAAATGTTAGAGTCTTTTTGATAGAAATATTAACTTTTGCAAAATAACCGGTTAAACTGTTTTTTTCTGAAATTTAAAAAGAGTGCGAAAAAAGATCGAACTATAAGGTAGTGCCTTTACATTTCAAAGACCCAAAATATTTATAACACCAAGTATTACAAATTTCTAAGATTTTTATAATTGTCTGTTCTAACCAAAAATATATCCTTAAAACACCAGTGATCGTAGGGATTAAGAGTTTTATAGTTTAAATCTTAAACCATTGATTTCCGTTTTCTTTTAAGTAATTTTTGGCAAACAAATAACATTTAACTCCATATATATATATAATAACAACTATATTGTGGTTGTAGTAACCAAGTAATTACCAACCTTAACCAATTGTTTTTTGTAGTAAACATAAAATATGTTTATAACAAACATTAAGCTTTTTCTATATTTTTGAATATTTACCAAAACCATTTTGACAAAAGCAGACAATTGACAACTTTCAAAAGAAACTAAAAGACTTGAGAACTTATTTGACATTTTTTCACATCCCATTTGATGGGAATTTTCTAACAAATTTGTACTACACTTCATATAGGGTATAAATATCAACGACTTCTAAAGCTATATAAATGAAATCATAAATCAAGTCATAAAGAAGCTCATTAAACTGACTTAAAATAATAAAAAAATAAACAAAGTATCACATCTAAAATAACACTTTAGAATAAGGGGAGAAATAAAGTTGTCATTAGCAAAAAAAGAAAAAAAAAACTATAAACAAAACTAGACCCATAAAAAATTACATACATATTAAAGAAAATACCAAAGATACTTACAATTGTAACTCTATGTACTTTAAAATGGAAATAATAAAATATATAAGTAAGACCCTAAAGGCGTTGGTAACGCCTATTCATAATACAAAAACAAACTATGAAAAAAAATAGGGGATTATAAAACAAACAAAAAAAATGTAATAAAAATCCCAAGGTTTATTTAAAGAAAAAGAATAGAAGACACAGCAAAAAACAAAAAAAAAAGAGTTGTCACTTAAAAATCATCACTCATATGTCTACGAAAAAAAAAGCAAAATAAAAAAATATATAAAAATAATACTAAACCATAATATTACTCTTTTCTTTTGCAGACATCATAATTATTGGACAAATAAAACACTTCTATACAAAAGCCATTCAACAAGCCAACACACAAATACACGTGTGTTAATACAACAAATACATAGACAAAGAAAACAAAAGTTTTCTTAACAAAATAAAAAAATAAAGAAAAACGAATATTGAAAGAGAGTCAGCTCAGCAGCACAATTCAAATAAAAAACATGAGTTTTCGAATTTTAACACCATTAACGACAAATAGAATGTCACGTCTAATATTCATAACTTTGCTAAGTGTATTGATTTTAACACCTCAGAGCATACAGGCCGCCAGAAGATCACGTTTAGATTTAACAGCGGCAAATGTTTCTAACTCAGACACTGTAGCACAATCATCTTCATCGACATCGGCATCGACATCGAATAATAATGATAGTGAAACTTTAAAAACTGCATCAGCATCAGAAGTGTCTTTGGATAATGCATCGGCTTTACCTTTAAAAACTGATCAATCATCGTCATCATCATCAGCAACATCTGCATCTGCGGCATCAGAGTCTTCGCCTTTAACACAGGATAATGACACGAAATTGAAAGATACGACTGCTGATGCTATTCCAGTTGTTGTTGATACTGGCAAATCAGCTGCTACTGATTTAATTGCTGAAGATGAAAAACAACCTACTGATTCCGAATTGCCTAAAGAACAAAAAGAAACCCCTACGGCTAGTTTTGAAGATGTTGAAATAGTGGATAGTGCCACACAATTAGCTGCTTCTGGTAGTGGTTCTCAGCAACATGAAGAATGCGATTCGGATATGTTGGGTTTTGAGATTGTAACAGGGTAAGTTTCAGGCACTTTGTTATTTTGTAAATTAATTAGAATATAACAAATAGAAAATCTTTCCAAATACTTTAATCACGTGTATAAATAATTACATGTTTTTTTTAAATTTTCTTAAATTTTTAGTTTTTATGTTCGTTCTAAACAAATTAATTGATTTAATTCTTTTTAAGTACATCTGTGGTGAAAGCTTTATATTCCTTATGTTCTATTACTTCCTGCAAGTTTTATCATACACCTGTATATCTTTATTATAGCTTTTCATTATACACTTTACAATGCTCTTGTATGTTAGAATATGTGTTAATGATCATGTATGAGCATTAAATTTGTTAATTTATTAACACAATAAAATTTTATTTTACTTTTTATACTATTTAAATTGTTTTTAATGCATTGAGTAGAAATAAAAAAAGGTGATGTTTTCACCGGAAATCAATTTAAGTTAGAAACCGAATTAGTATTAGGTGATCTTTTTAAAGTTAAAAATAAAAATATAACGCTGAAAAAATGTATTGAACCAATACATTCTAGAACTCCACGAATGCTAGAATTGGTTGCGATACCATTAGTTCTATCGAAGTTATTAAAGAATCATAATGAAGTTGGAAAAACAAACATTGTAAACAAAATATAATAAAAACTAAACAAGTTATAAATTTTCCAACCATATTTAAATATTCAAAAACATATAATGCTTGTTGTCACCTATATTATTATGTTTTTTTACTACTAATACTGAATGATAAAACTTAAATCAAAATATTGTTAGCATGAACACAGTATTATTAAAATTAAGGACAATGATAATGTCGTAACCATGCTATTTTTCTCTGTATGTAAGAATATTTATTTAATAATATTGAACCCAGTTCTTACATAGCCTTAAACGACCACCGTTACTGGTGCTATCTGTGTGTCAAATTTCGTGAAAATCGGTTCAGCCGTTTAGACGTGATTGACGCACAAACAAACAAACTTACACCTCATTTTTATTATATATAAGGATTAGGATAGTACAATAAAATCCTTTAATATTATCCCGATAATGGTATATTATACAGTTACGGTCGAAAAAAAGGCTCAAGAATATTTATTAGTATTTTTTGTTTGAATTTTCGGCCGAATTTTATGCAAAACAATAAAGCTCTTAGTACCAAATTATTGCGAATATATTGACTTACAATTTTGCAAAGAATATTTTGATATTATCCCGCTAACGGTACAATCGTCTTAAACATTAATTTTGAACCTTTTTGAGTTTTTACTTGCAGAAAAAATTTTAAACAAATTTTACGAAATGTTTAAAAATTTACTGCTGACCCTATTGCTTTGTCCCCCATGCAAAGGGACATTTTGCGTTTAAGACGATATACCTTTACCGGGATAATATTAAAGAATTTTATTTCACTATATTATTACAATTCATTATATATTCGCAATAATTTGGCACTAAAAGTTTTATTGTTTTGAATAAAACTTGGCCGAAAATT
>MINK01174862.1:0-16532 GCA_001735545.1 Phormia regina
GAACGGTATACTTTAAGGTGGGTGTAGAAAATTTTTTCTCTGCGTTACAATATTTGCACAAACACATAATATCCCAACCACCTTTGTTGGTGTAGGGTATAATTAAAAAAAATCATCTAAGTTACTTTGTTTTGCTGACATAATTCTTCGTTATATAAAAAAACTATTGAAATCAATATCTTTTATAGAACCGAAACTATGCCACTTAAAAGTTTAATAAGACATGAACGCGAAATTAAAATTTGGCAAACAATTAAAGAATGTTTATGCTATAGGTATCTTACTTTGAACCCTCTTAGCTCCGCCCCTGAGAGATCCTTTCAATACCCCTTTCAAATATAACATTATACGCGCCTCTGCTACGTCTATAACAAATGCTAAGCAAATCCAACCAGTCTATCAAAAGTTAAAGATTTATTTCTAATAATTTACGTTTATACCCCACTGTGCAACCTTACTTAAGATTTTAATTAATATCTATACATAATTTTATCTCTATTTTTATTGAGTATTCAACATTATGGCACATATGCAACAAATTGAATTATTCACCACTTTTATTATATTTTACCCCAAAGTACACTGTAGTCATTTTAGTAATATAAGATAATATACTAATTTGTACATTAAACACTCACATGATTTCATAGAAACTGTAAAATCAAAGAAATAATAAATTTTATTTAACCTTTAAATCCCATATAAGAAATCTAAAGTTAATAAACCTACAAAAGGTTGGACACTATTGTGTATAAATACTATTTGTAATCACTATTCATACGTTTATGTTTTTTATTTAAACTCCTGTTAAATCCTTACTAATCGCACTTACATTGGCTGAGAAAATAATATACCAAAGGGATATGATTAAAAACGTACAGGTATTCTATTTTGACTTAAGCATTTACCAAGTAGATTTATTTAATAAACGTCTGTCTAATTGTCTTAAATGGGTTTGTGAGTGTTGAAAGTGAGTGTTTATGTTGTTGGAAAAAATATTAATTAAAAATTGTCTCGTTTTTAATAATATTATCTAAGGGAATATTTAAAATCAAATTAACGTTTGTGGTCATTTAATAGGTTTAATTATTGTTTGGTTATGTTGATTTAAATAAATTTTGTTTAAAGAGAAATTTTATTTATAATTTTTTGTAGCCAACAAGTATTTGGTTTCTATTTATAAAATTTACCTTAAATTGAATTAATTTTTATTTTTTCTTATTAAATATCAAATAAATATTCATTACTAACCCAGTGCCCGGTGCATTGATAAAACCATTACAATTGTTAGTACTTGAAATATTTACATAACTTTACCACCACGGAACTGTTACGGTTTTCTTTTTTTTTATATTTTCATGAGTGTTTTTCATAAAAGAGTAGCTACACTTTTTTTCTTCTTTTGTTTTGTTTTTTTTTTAACATGAAAAGTATTATCCTTTAGAATTCGTTCGTTCGTTCGACATATAAATAAATAATAAATTGAAACTTAACTATAATAAAAGACCATTAAATACGTGTATAGAGCCTGTCTGTTTTACATATTATACTTAAATACACATATGTACATTAGGGTGGCTGTGTTTGTATGAAGTTTCCCTTCATATCAATGCTTCCACTACAAACGAAAATATATTTTATTTTAAGACACCGTTTCTAAAAATTTTGGTTTTGATATTATCTTTTCGTAAGCTAGATCCAATGAAAAAAAAACCGAAAAATGTGTTTTTTTCTATTTCAGGCGCAATATGCAATATATTGCAAGAAAGCACTTTAAGGCCCGCATTTAACGTCATAATAAAAATGTACGAACTGATTTAAATAAGTCCCATAATAAACCATAATTTCAATCCTATATAAACGTTTCCATATAAGAAGCATTTATATGAAATTAACATCAATATACGCGTATCTTTTTAAGCTTTTCAACGACATATAAAACTTTAAACTTTTTCTAAAAAACAACGGAATAAATTAAGTTTAAGTGAAATACTCACAAATTTTATGCAAATATTCTCGTTGAGTAACATACAGAGAGAGAGAGAGATTTTGTGTTTCTGATTTACACTAACAAATTACTCTCTGTGTGTTAGAAATAGTAAACAAAGACATTTCTTAGCACATTTTTTGTGGGTATTTCGCTTATACTTAATTTATTGCGTTGTTTGTTATTCCGTTGGAAGTATAAAGTATTATATATCATTGAAAAGCTTAGAAAAATACGCGTATTTTATACCAAATTTACATGAATTCTTCCTATATGGAAATATTTGTATATTATATAAATTATATTTTGAAAAATTCCAATAAAATTCAAAAATGTGGCTATTTCGCTTAAACTTGATGTATTTCGTTGTTTGTTAGAATAAGTATGAAGTATTATATATCATTAAAAATATTATAAAAATTCACATATTTTAATGATAAATTATGGAAAACTGTTTTCGTTGTAAGTGCTAGAGAATTTGGACCAATTTTAAAAATATTAAAAAAATTCAAATGTCTTTAAAAAATTGAAAAATTTGTTTAGGCGTTAAATGTGTGCCTCAAAGTGTTTTCTTGGTATACCAAATTCTGATATGATTCCTTCGGCAGGATAATGTCAGGACCAACATTTTGAGAAGCAATGTTTTAGAATGAACCAAATTTTTTAAATGCTATGAACATCAGTACACCATTTATTCTACAAACAAACGGTGCCACCCTATTATACATATATATGTAAGAGTAAGAGTATCTGCATGCTACACTAACTAACGGATTGACTAACTAGCTATAACTGACTGACTGACTAGTTGACTGTATAAATGAATGACATGAATGGTTAAAGTGCATTGACTTAACCGGCAAACTTTACTAGTATTGACTGCTGCTGTTGGAACAAGGCTCATTCATTTAAAAACAATATCGTTTCATTTTTTTTTCTATATTTTGTATCGCATTGGTAGACGTACGTTGACATGGATTTTTACAAAGTCACATTATGAAATCATTACTCTTAAATGGACTTTGTGGTTCAATAAACTGTCTCTTATAAAATATTTATAGTTTTTTTTTTTTTTACTAAGTATTAAGTAACAATTGTTATTGTTAGTAGTTATAAGAATTTGAAACAATATCCACTTTTCCAAATTAAAATTATTAATTTTTCTCTAAAATTGTTCATTTATCTCTTTATAAAGTTAATAGTGAATTAAATAGTACTTACGGTTTTTCTGCTTTCTCTGCATCAATATCTAGTTTATGTATTGGCGGACTACTAATCAACTGAGGACTATACACCTTGGGAGGACTTGTTACTCTAGGTGGGCTATGCATAGATGGTGGACTTTTCAGTTGTGGTGGACTACGCATTATAGGTGGCGAAGGCATTGCTGGAGGACTATCTCCTTCTTGAGGGCTTTGAATACGTGCCTCATGTATTGAAGCTGGTGGCGAGGTGGCCATCATAGGTTGACTCTTTAGAGATGGCGAAGGACTAGGTTTTGAAGTGTGTGAGCGTATTGAACCAGGAGGACTTCGTATCGATTTAATCGAATGAGGTGGTGAAGTTATAGCTTCAGCTTTTATAGATTGTGATGCTGATACAATAGAAGCAGCTGCTGAGGCTACCGAAGCAGCAGCTATGCTACCAGCTCTGGAACCCATACTACCACCAGCTCCTCCACGTATGCTACCGGTACGACTAGCAGTGCGACTACCGCTACGACTGCCACTGCGACTAACGCTACGACTAGGAACACGACTACCACCACCACCAGCACTTGCTGCTCCAGTGCTAGTAACGCTACTTTTTCTTTTGGGCGAACCAGAAACTGTAGGTGTTGCCTGCGACAATTGGGATACTTGAGATGTGGGTGTACCCGGTAAAGAGGACTTTTTCTCAACTTCTTGTTCATCTAACTGCAAAGGTGGTGGTGGCATATGTTCGGATGACAATTCATCTAAATCCAAAGGTTTAGTTTCCGAAACGGGAGTTTTGACACTCTCTTCATCTTCTGGATTATCTTCAAGACCAGCTGGTGGTGGTATATTAGCCAACATAAGTTCAGGATCTTCTTCTTCATCTTCAGGTTGATGGGGTAATATAGAAGAAGCTGAATAACCATTGCTAGGCGGTGTTGTAATTGTTGTTGAGTCATCTTCTTTAGAGGATTTTGTTTCTTCACCTTCTAAAGCTTGTTTGGCCGCTTCCTTTAAAACTTCTTGTACCAAATCCATAGTAGGAATATCTCCAGTTCCCGATATATCTATTTCTTGATCCTTTTTCTCTTCAGCTTCATTTTCATCCTCTTCATCTTCTGCGACTTCATCAAATTCAGGAGGTGGTGTAGGTGGCTGTTCCTCATCTACCGTATCACATTCGGGCGGTGGGGGTGGAGTTGAAGGCATTATGTTTATAGCATGTCTGGGTACTGGAGGTGGAGAGTTTGGTTGTGACTGATCACTTTCGGAGGGTGGAGTTAAGGGTGGTATTTGCGAAACATGTTGTGGTGGTGGTGAGACTATTTTTTGTATTGAAGTCAATTCGGGACAAGGTGGTGGTGTTACTGGTGGTGAGGGCGAAGTAGATGGTGTGCGTCCCTGCATGGGTTGTGGTAAATTATTATCATCATAATCATCGGTATTTTGTTGAAAAGACAAGTGAGCTGGTAGCGGTGGTAAAGGTGGAGGAGGTGAATCGTTATCTTCGTCATCATCATCATCATCTTCTTCACCATCGTCTTCGTCTTTACCAGCTTCCTCATTTTTATCATTCTTAGTCTCATTTTCTTTAGTATCAGGTTCACTGTCTTCCGGTTCTTCGTCTGGTGTTTCTTCTATATCTGCCTCCACACCATCTTCAGCTTCATCCTCCTCCTCATCTTCTTCATCTTCAGTTTCCAGTGGTGGCGAAGCTGGTTGCACTTGTTTGCGATTCATTTGTGTGGGTGGTGTTATGGGTGGTGGTGGCATCATTTCCAATACCGACGATGTAGGCGATGGAGGTGGAGAGGGTAATACTGTGTTTTGTGGTGGCGGTGTAGGTGGCAAATCATCGTGTTCATTTAGTGTTGGCAAGGTTTGTGGCTGTTGCACCGAAGCCATCATTGGTGGCGGCGGTGGTGGTGGTATACTGGCATAATCCAATTCATCTACCAAAGGTAGAGGTGGAGCCGTTGGTGCTGCATTATCCACTTCTTCTATATCAGAATCTATGCCTTGAGCAAAATCCATATAGAAATTATCACGTGAATCACTTGAACCGCGCCTTAATTTTAAGGATAGATCTGGAGAACTATCCATATTGTCCTAAATCTTAAATTGTGCACTTTTCGTTTTTATTATTTTCTTAGGTTTTCTTTTTTATTGCTTATTAAAGTTTTATAGAAAATAAGTTTTGTTTTCTTTTGTAAAGTTCCATATATATATTTTTTTTATGTGATTTCCTTTTATTTTGCCAAACTTTCACTCGAAAAATTATATTTTTCTGTAAGTAGGAATAACAAAAACCAACACATATTTTAAGAAACACATTAGAGTTGCTGTTATTTTTAGCTTATGTTCACATTTATTTTATTTATTGCACTTTCTCACTCGCATACATTTGCTGTATACTTATTAAACACTATGGGACTTGCAAAAATAAAATGTGATGAATTTTTTTTTTTTTAACGAACAAGTACTAAAAAAATTAAAGGATTAAGTATAATGTAAATATTTTGTAAATATTTTAATTTAAATGTAATTGAACATTTTTGCTTTTTTATTTTTCATTTATTTTATTTATTTCATTTCAAAAATATATAAAATTTCTATTACATTTTAGTTAATAAAATCCCATAGTGTTGCTTGTTTTTCACATTTTCACTTAATGTCCTGTTTTTAGGAAACATTCTTTGTTTAAGTATTTTTTATTATTATAAAATACAACATTTGTTATTTATTTGTATATGTGCGTGTATGTGTGCTCTTGTGTTTATAAGAATTTTACGCATTATATTTTTGCGCCTTTTATTATTTAGTTTTTTCTCATTTTTGGTTTAGATCGCATTTTCTATGTCGACTATTTTTTTTTTGCTCAACATTTAAATGCGTAACGCATTTTATTTGTACTCTATATTTCTTTTTATCCTCAAAGGACTCAAGGGGGGAAAAAACATTAGCAACCCTCTTGTTTAGCATAATAATATTTGAAAAGAACACTGTAACAACAGCATGTATGTATGTATATAGTTTACATTGAGGTCACATGTAATATTGGCTTCATCTCAATGTAGCAGAACTAAGTGGATTTCTTTTTTCTATTTTTTGCTGAGAAAAACAAAACAAGTAATAGTTTGTCTGAATTTAAATGGGGTTTGGGTATCATAAAGACTAGACAAAATGTCCTTAGCAATAAATCTTAGCATTTTTAAGAAACAAGTACTTAAACGGAAATGACACAAGTTTACTTGTTATAATTTTAAGAAAAAACAAAAACAAAAAATAGACAAACATGAAATGTTGAAACTTTAGTGTTTTTGAATTTAGAATATATGTATGTTTTTAAAATATACAAACATAAAAACTACTCAATCCTAAAACTGGAACAAAAACAAAATCAATTTCAAAAAGAGCATAAAATTTGATTGTGGCTCCTTTTTATAAAAAAAAAAATATTATCGACTTCTGTTTAAATGTCTCAACCATTATTTATTTGTATTTTTATTATTCCTTTCCTTAAAAAAAAATATTTAAATAAAAATACATATACATATGTAAATATAAACTAGGATATGTACATACATAGCATAACTCCAGTTATCGTTATGTATTTTCTTTTAAATAAGAAGTTTCTATAATATGGTTTAATATTAATTTTCCAACTTTTTAAAAAGGGGTTTAAAATAAAATACATTAAACAAACTTTTGTTGTCGACTTTGGGATTATCAAAAATATACCAATACCAAATCTGAGTATACCAATTGTCTCAGAATTACTTTCTGAATTTACTTAACAATGTCGGTCCGTCTAAATGGATACTTAGTGCTTTATTTCCATAGAACAATAGTCCAAAAGAACAATAGTCCAAAATATAAGAAGTTGTCATTGAAAATGGGTACATATATTACTTTAGTTTTAAAATTAATAAATGCAAAGTTTTGAAAAATAATCGGAGCAAGGACACAACTACTATCCGTAGTAAAAACCAATTTTTATACCCACCATCAAAAAGATGGGGGGTATATTGATTTTGTCATTCCGTGGGTATAATAGATTCGGCCGAGCCGAATATAACATTCTCACTTGTTTTTTTTTTAATATTTGTATGAACTTTATCAAAATTTATTGCAGCTATTAAAAATACTTCAATTCCAATTGCAAAAGCAACATCTTCCTTCATAACTATTTCCTGAAATTTTATTATTTGGTACAAATTCATTACTTTTCATTTTGGGTAGAGAAATTTCCCTTTTTCCCTCTTCGTGGATCCACTTCTGAGCTAATAGTAATTCAATAACTAGGTTTTAGTAAATGTGAAAGTAATTTGGTTTTAACGTGACTCAGTTGCCTCAGGGAGCTTATCAAATAAATATGTACATAAATTTATTGAGGGTTCAACTCCCAATTAAGGCCACCATTATTTGATTTCCTTTTATGAAAATCACTTTCTGGCACATAATAATAATAATATAAGTCGACCTATAGTATAGCGAGTAAAACGGCAGACTTATAAACATAATCAGTATGTGGTACGTGGATCAAATCTCAACCGAGCCAAATATGTATTTTTTTTTTTTTTTTTTTTTGTTTTTTCGAAAAAAAGTCATTATCTAAAATAATTGTTTTGGTACCCAAATAAAAACTGCTGAAATTTTGGACAACGTGAACAAAATTCATCAGTTATAGCACCAAAAAAGAAGATGATTTTCATATTTTTTTTCGCTTACAAGACACGTTATATAGGCGAAATTTTTGCTGAATAGTTGGCTTATAGGACAGACTACAGAGCTATCTCCCATTCCCACTCCCTTTTAATAACGGATTCACTGCTCAAATAATGTTCAAAGCTCCACCAAAATTTGCAATTAAATAAAGAATACCTGCAATTCTGCCAATTTTAATTTAAATTGGAAAAAAGAAAACTCCTTATATCTATATCTATAATTTTGTAACATTATTACATCCCCCATCAATAAGATTGGGTATATTGATTTTGTCATTCCTTTTGAAACATGTCAAAATAATAATAATTAAAGACCCCATAAAGTATTTGATTCTGATTCGATCTAGCTGTCTGTCCGTCTGTTGAAAGTGGAATAGTGCTCGAACGGGACAACCTAGGGGAAATTTGGCCAAATATTTATCTTGTATAAGGTTTGTTTTGGTATTGTAAATAAGCAAAAACTAGAAACGCATAGTTACAGGTTGCACATTTTTCTTCTGATCTCTCTTAAACAAAAGCATGTACGATAACGACATTTTGTACAGATAGTTAAAAAGTCTATATAAACTAAGAAAATCGGGGTGATCCGTCTAGTTTGTAAACATATTTCAAGGATCAATGTATATTTAGAAAAAATGATCGTGAAAAAGTTGATAACGTACATATAAATTTAACCGAGCCAAATATAACATTCGCACTATATCAAAACCATATTAAAACGGACAAAAAATATACATTTTCAGATTTGATATCTCCGATTTCAATTAAATTCCTTCACTGCAGATATTAAGTATTGCAAATGTTACTCAAATCACAATTTTTCTGAGTAAAGAATCTTTCGGTCAAAAAATATAACGTTTCAAAAATTAAAAAGCAATTGATTTTTTTCCAAAAGTAATCACACTTTATTGCTCATAACTTCTAAAATATTCATTGCACAATTCTTACTTTTATTTCATTTAATAGAAAAACCCATTGACATGTAAAAGTTGAAAGGTCGAAATTGATTTTATAAAGATTAAAACTTAATATCTCACAACTCGGTATTTCAAATTCTTAAAAAATACATATATTGATATTTGTCAAATTGTAGCTTCTATTGGTTTAGGAGTTATGAAGTAAAACACAGAAAAAAACACATTTTTACAAAAATTATTTTTTTGTGCACACTTTAAAAAAAAAAAGAATTACAATTTGATATAGAAAATTTTATTTCAGTTCATATTTTGTTACATAACTTCTGAACTAAACGAGTGTCCAACCTGAAATTCGGCACAAGCATAAAGTTCAATTATATTAATATTATATATTTTCTTTAGCATTTTAAAAGTATCGTTTTCGGAGATATAATAGTTTATTTCTTGTAAGCCTTATTTTGACCTTTGAACTTTCGATCTAAAGTAACTCACTCTATATAATTTTTGAAGTAATGTCTTCGTTTTAAGGCTCCAACTTAAAATGTTGTATCCATATGGGAAAAAGTTATGTCAACAATATTTATTTTTTTAAGAATTTTTTTATCTCCAACTTTGATGTAAAAAACTACATATGTATCGTTATGAAGGTACTATCTTTGTCTGTAATATGCAGCAACTACTAAAGATCTACCATATATATGTAAGAAGTTATTAATGGTTAAATAGATATTCATTTGTAAAGATTTTTATATTTTTTCGCTTTATTCCGGATCGCATATTTCCGGATCGAAAAGAAACATGTGTCTAAAATTTCATGGTTCGGCGAAACTTTCAATGGTCAAGACATGTACTGAATTTCAATGAAGTCGGAGATGTCATATCCGATTGCTGTCCGTTTTGACATGGAATCACTCATTTATATTTTCTCTTCTGTAACTTATGTATAAAATTGGCTTAATTTGTCCGATTTCCAGTCTGAAGTTCTTTATTTCTTCTAGTTCAAGAAATATATTGATATTAAAAATTCATGTTATATTTATTTATTTATTTATTTATTTATTTATTTATTTATTTATTTATTTTTATTCAATTCCACTACTTTTGAGTAAGAAAAAAATTAACATTTTTCCCTTTGCACATTGGTTTCAAAAAGGTTTTTTTTAATAATTCTGCATCTTGCGAACCATTTGAGGTATAAGAATAATATTTCAGGTGTTTCATAATTGATTTAGAGGATAATAGAGCGGGTCAGGGGAAAAATATCCAAAATTTAATTCGTGAACAATGTCAAAAATTGACTTATTTCATTGAAATTTACACTCTATAAGAGACTTGCCATTTGAGATTTTAACAAAAACTTGAAAAAATCAAATTAAAAATTAACAAAGTTTAAATAGAGGTAGTGGAGAGATCTTTGCCTCAAGCTCTCCGGATAACTTTTAATACATTTGCGTTAAGATTTGTTTTTAAAACATTTAAAGAATTATATTGTCTCGAACAAAACATGAATCTTTAAAGTGATTAAATATAGCTCTTTGAAAAAAATCCCAGAAAATGAGAAAAACATTGGAATTGATCGGCGAAAATATATAATACGAAAATTATTATTATTAATTGAAGTAATTCTTTTCGGGTTTTATAGTAAAAATATCGTATAATATGAAAAAAAAGTATTGAAAAGTATCTAAAGGAGGAATGATAATTTTTTAAAGTTACAACTTTTGAACATATTTTAATTTCATTTAAAACTATTTTAAAGAAGTATTTTAACACCTTCATATGACTCAGTAATTACAGTAGGACCTTGATTATGAGTGATTCCATTAAGCGGCAATGTCGATTATCCGGGAATGAAAATTTGTAATTGTTTTCTTTTTTATATTGAAAAACCGGTTGAATTTTTTTCAAAAGTAATCAGACTTAATTAATCATAAATTTTAAAATAAAAATTTCACAATTCTTATTTTGAACCCATTTAAGAGAAAAGCACAATAACTTTAAAATGACAAGTAAAACAATAAAAATACTTAGAAAGTTCAAAGGACAAAATAGATAACATAAAAGATTCTTAAAAAATAAATATATTAATAATGTAACTCTATATTTGTTTCAAATTTTAAATTGGAACCTTTTTTTTCTTTTAGGAATTATGAAGTGAAAACCACATGTTTTGTATGTAAAATTTATAAAAATAGTTTTGAAATTATTTTTATCTATAAACATATATTTGAAAAATAAAATTTTATACACAAATTTTGACTTAAATTTATATTTTGTTAAATAACTTTGAAATTTTGCAACCGTATAAAAAAAGAGTTGTATTAATTTTATATATTCTTTTAATATTTTAAAGTTGACGTTTTTGAAGATAATAATGATTTGTTTCTTGTAGAAAAAAGTTACTCACTATATTACTTTAAAAGGCAATATCTTTGTTTTTTTTTTTTTTAAATGACACTAAAGTTGACATTTTATTTTCTAATTATTAATAACTGGATTATATTTTTGTCATTAATTTCTAAACTAAATAAGACACCAACTACAAGTTGTATATCGATATGGAGAAAAGTCATATCAGCAGTATTTAATTTTTTAATAATTTTTAAAATAACGGGTTTTCAGTTATAATAGTTTGAAATACTTTTTATATCCAGCTTTGACCTTTGAACTTTTGATGTAAACAAATTTTGCATATATCGTTATAAAAGTAATATCTTTGTCTTTAATAAGAAGCAACTACTAGAGATTTTTAATGTATATTTAAGAAGTTATTAGCAGTTGAATAAGTATTCATTTATAAAGTTTTTTCGTNNTTTTCGGAAACATTTCTAATGGTTAATGTTTTTATTTTTGATGTTTCAGTGTTGTGTCCTCAAAAATGTATTTTGTATTAGGTAGTATAAAAAATCAGAGACATTTTTAATATCCTTAAATATTACAATAAACATTAATTTCTATTCTCAACTAGTTTTTAACATATAAATAATAGACCCAGTATTTATTCCCTCTAGGTCACCTATTTTTTAGTATTAAATAAAAATGGGTGTGTCTATATTAATCCTTTAAATTCTTTATTTATCTGAAAAAATATAATAATTTCATTAAAATCAATTCTACACTAATAAAATTCATATTTTGTAAAACTTTGTTAATTTATTTTCCATACATGAATCTATCAAGAGATAGTCCATATTATAAAATTGTTTCATTTGAAAGTAAAAGAAATATAAGAAGAAAAAGAAAAACAATTTCAATTTGCACTTTTACAAATTATAGTATATGTATCCACTTCAATGTCAGTTGTACATTTATTTAGAATGTGGAAAAAAATATGTTTTTCTACCTTTAGTCTTTCATTTTAATGACAGGATGTAGTAATGGAACGTAAAAACGAAAGCGATAGTGTTAGTAGGTGCAAAGGTAAACCTAACCAAAACCAACAATACAAACTCCTGACAACTAGCAACAATTCCAACACACTTTCGTATATACTACGTATACATTATATGTATATATGTGTATAAAAGAGTCTGTTTAAATATCGAGGTTGATATTGCAAAATTATTCTTTATATCAGAATAAAACATATTCAGAGCAATAAAGAACATACATATTACAAATTGCATATATATATATATTGATATATTTAACCACACACATACATACATCAATGATATACTATATGTATTTATTGTTTGTATATATATTTAGGTTTGGCCAAGTAGCAGTAGCAGCATCATCAATTACTATAAAATACGAGTTTCCACGAAAACTTAATACTATATGTAAGAACATACTATATAGTATATTTTGTATGTATATTTTTTGCAAATATACTATATATGTACATATATATATATATAAATAATGTATGTATGCTATATGCAGCTGGTGATGCTGGGTCAGGTTGAGGTTACCACCAACACATCTCTCTAGCAAGCTCCCAACAACTAGCCATACAGCCTGGCTGTGTTAGTCAGTCAAGATGTCAACCAAGCAACCAAACATATAGTCAACCAACCATCTATCCATCCATCCATCTAGCTAGCTAGCCAGCCAGCCAGCACCTCTCTACGATTCGTTTCTTTTCGGGACAATTGTAATACAGAGTCAAGCACATACACACACACACGCACACTTTCAATTATCCGGCACGTTGGTATATACACCAAATTTACGCAGGAAGTATTTTTTTCCTTGTTCACTTTTTTTCGTTTAAAACTTTTTGTCATATTTAAAAAACGGAAGTTGCATTTTTTATATTATTTACAACAATATTTAATATGTATAATACCGTTAAATATTTTATTATATTTTTGTTGAAAGGATTAAGAAACCCTTAATAAGGATACATTTGAAATTTTGCTTGTTTTTAAACCGTTCTTTTTTTTTCCTTAAAATATATAATATATTTATTATTTTTTTTTAATTCAAACAACCGTAAATTTTCAACGTTCTTTTCGTGTCGACACTCAAAAACAGAATAACTGTAATAGTTGTGCTCAATTTTTCATAACATAGATTTTTCTGCCCAGATTCCCACAACATATTTCCAGTTACATATGTACTTATTTTGCAAATTTATTGTGACGCTCTTTTTGGTTTGTTGTGCCGCTCTCGACTATTTTATTATCACAAGTTCTCTCTGTTTTTATTTATTACTCAAAGCAAGAATTAAGAATAAACAAAAATACGACAAAACAAATGGTAAACAGTGGTAGCAAATGTAAAAAAGCGGAAGTGGAAATATAAGAGAGCTTTATTACGATTCATATTTGTGTTTGTTTTTGTGGTGGTATTGGGTGGCAAAAGGTGTTAATTTGTTAGAGGGCCTTTTTAATATTCTGGCGAATAAGTAAACATTTTTTTAGTAGAACAAGAATCCATCCATATTCTATAAATTTTATTAAAAACTAGTTTATCACGGTAAGCTTCGCTATCCCTTATGATGCGATACATAATATTAACTTTATATGAGAGTTAACGCTCCCTTCGACCTATCCACCATGTTCATATTTAATGTGAAAATTATTTCCAAAAAAAATTCAGACCTTCAGTAAATTACGAAAATATTTAAGGAAATATTATAATTTGCATGTTATAGAGTATCACTAATGTCAATTGTTATTGAGTTATGGACACGTCCATTAATAAAATCCAGACCTAATGGAAAAAAACTGAAAGCAGATTCATGTTTAGCATATAAAAATCAATGTCCAAATTTTCGTCTTTTTTTTATTTTTTTATTTTTTTTTTTTTTTTTTTTTTTGACGATTATTAATTATACTTTAAACAAACGTAAGACTTACTAGTCTTTGATAATAATAAAACGATTATCATAAGGCCCTGCCATACCTTCTCATTCGCTCCTGCACTTTATGTTACTATTGGAATTTTGTAAAGAGCGCGAAAAGTGTTTACTTTTTTGTTTTGTTTTTGTTCGTTTGTTTTGGTTATGGATTTTCAGTCCATCGAAGATTTTTGGGGGTGCTTTTGGAATGTATGAATGAATGTGAAAATTTTCAACAGAATAACAAACAAAATAAAAACAAGTGATGATGCTCTTTTACTACGAGTACGAGTAAAAACTAAATGTTCGTTGCTCTTTTATATTCAACCATACATACCTACGTACATTTAATATCCAGAAATAAATTAAATAAAATTATGCTTAAAACATAATAGTAAGATGAGATTGATTAAAGAAAAACATAGTCAGTTAATTTTAAATCTTTTAATGTATTTTGTATGTAAATAATAATAGTAATTTCTTAGAATTTCAATGAATTATTTAAAAGAGTATATAGGAATTAATTATAAAGGAAATTGTTTCTACAGCGATATTTGTAAACAAATTTTAATTCATTGCAAATAAGATTTAGAATAAAATGTGAAATGAAAATTTATTTTATTAAATAAATTTTATAAAATGTTTATAAAACTTTTAAATTAATTTTTTAAATTTTAGTTTCTTAGCAATTTGATGTATGAGTTTTACTAAAGTTTATTTAAGATTTTTTAACATTTTAAAACTAGAAAAATTTTAAACATTTTAAGCTATTAATTAATTTTTTTTAATAATATTTAACTTTTTTTAATATTTAAATGAATACTTTTTTAAACAAAAGTTTTTAATATTATCACTTATAATTGAGTCTTAAAAAATAAATACATATCTAAAAACTATCATATCATTTTAAATACACACTCATAACTTCATTATCCTTGTTTTTTTTTTCAAACGTTATTAACTATTTTTAAGCATCGTCTAATTTGTTGTTTTTGTTTTATCTTATGATAAAACTATTAGTGTCAATTTCCTGCCTGTTTTTGTATTTTTTGCTTTCTTTTCATACATTTTTATCCATTTGACCTAAATCTCTTGTTATTACTTTAACTAAATTTCCTATTGAAGACAAAAAAAAAAAAAAACAGGAATGTATTGTTACTTGTCGACATCATCATCAGCATCTCGTCCTGGCATATATTGTATTCTTATCAGTCATTTATTGCCGCCAGCATTAATACATTTTGGCGTAATGTCGTTCGTTCGTATCAGCATAAGCAACCAATACTGTACCAATTTATTTAACAATTGCGCCTTATAATACTCTGAACTCGCAATAACAGGATATAAACTTACTCATAAACAAAAATATGTATGTAATTCATGCTCTTACAAAAGCATTCGTATGTTCTCGTACAGCGTTTAAAATAGTTTTTGAATTGTGTCCTGTTAGTTGTATATATGTTTTTACGCATTTATTTTTGTTATTTTACTTTCCAGGCTACATACATATACATCAACTTTACTCAAATACAGAATTTTATTACAACTTAAGTAACAGAGTGGAGCTTTAAAGGATATGCTAACAATAACAAAATTTCGAATAGTGAAAGCTTTCTGTAACGGTAATTTTAACATGTTAACTTTTAACACATTATATGAAGCTGTTGAGTTTAATTTTATAAATTAAAAAGCTAACCCTTAGCATACAAATTAAGTTTGAACATACAGTATATTTTCAATGTTGAGGATCGAGAGGAGAACTAGCGCGATGACTTCCTAGACATCGATATCGGAATCCCACTACCCTGACTATTGTAGTCATTGTTGATTATGAATCGCATTTAGAAAGCTAACGGTTGATATTCGCCCGAAGTTCCCAAACAACAAAAATTTCTTATTAAACAAATAATTTTAAAATGTTTAAATAAATACATCCACTTTTACTTGTTCCTTACAGTGCTTCTCATATAAAATCGATTTTTTATTTTTATATGAAAAGTGGTTTATCACAGATTTTCGTTCTTTTGTCTCTATCTCTTCTCGTTTCACATAAAATTCATTTTTATAGGAAATAAGGTGATCACAGATTTTCGTTCTTTTGCCTCTATCTCTTCTCGTTTAGCTTTAAAATCGATTTTTATGTTTTCATATAAAAATCGATTTTTATAGGAAATATGGGTGATCACAGATTTTTACCCTTTTGCCTCTATCTCTTCTCGTTTAGCTTTAAAATCGATTTTTATATTTTTCATATAAAAATCGATTTTTATAGGAAATTGGGAAATATGGGTGATCACAGATTTTCACTCTTTTGCCTCTATCTCTTCTCGTTTTGCTTTAAAATCGATTTTTATGTTTTCATATAAAAATCGATTTTTATAGGAAATATGGGTGATCACAGATTTTCGTTCTTTT
>MINK01174863.1:0-15139 GCA_001735545.1 Phormia regina
CCCCCCTTAAACAAAAGGTCATATTAAAAAAATATGCAAAGAATTTTTATGTTAATTTTTTTTTTTTTTTTTTCTCATTTTATTTTATTTATTTCATTCATGTGACAAATGATTGATTGAAATCGTTACACAGAATAAATGTTGTTTGTGTCTTTTTAATTCAAATTTTATTAAAACAACAAGAATAGCAACAGTTTCAGTAGCACAACAAGAAATAGCAACAGTAGCTACATATAAAATCAACAACCTTAGTACCCCCAACAGCAAAATATCAATACCAACCGTGTCTAAAACAAAATGTGATTAGATACAAAAGATACTAAAACCGTGAAATTTTTAATTATCCTTAAAATTAAAATATTTCCAGCTACAACTTACAAGCACAAGAAGCAATACATTATTGTTGGCATTAAATTTCATTTAATGAAAATGTTGTTGTAGAAAGGAAAGTACAATGAGATGGGATGGTGTTTAAATGTGGAAGGAAACTTTGTTTCATTGTGGTTTTATTCAAGTGTTGACACTTGTGTACAACGACTAGAGTAGATTAAGTTAAATTAAGGTGTTGTGACATCAAACTTTCTACCTCGAAAAGTTATAGTTTAAAGGCAATTGATAAAAGCTCACTGTTGGTTAGAATTAAATTCATGTTAAAGCAAAAGACTCATTAATAATTGTGTGAGTGAGAACGTGAGACTGAGTGTTTGGTGGTTATTAATTGTTAGCGGTGAATAGAAGATAGATGTGTGTTTAAATGTTGCTTAAAAATGACCTACTAATCTCTAAGATTTATACAAAAGATTTATATATAAGATTTTATTAAGAGATTGTCGTAACGAAATTGCCTTTTAAACAAGATAAATGGTGTATATTATTTTTATTATATGACAAATATTTTGAAATCGTCTTAGCTGATTTGAAAAATATTTTATTTTACGCAAAATTGGTAGTAACGTTAACTAAATGTCGAAAGGGATTAATGCATTAGTGAAAAAAAACAGGACTATTTAACATCTGCCCTTTTTATGCATTGGTAATTTGTCATAATTTAAAGAAGATGGTAGCGAAAACAGAGAGAGAGAGAGAGAGTGCGATTAATAAGTTCACCTGTATTGTGAAGAAAAAATACTTAAAACACAATCGAGATCAACTTCGTCCCAATATGGTATCACCTGAGACCCGATATGAGAATCCAGGAAATTATATTCTGAAAGCTTAACACACCTACTCGATGAAATGATGAAAAAAGTTTTATCACGATCGGTAATAAACTTTTAGAAAATCAAGATGTATTGCTATTATTTGACAATTATCTCTATTGTTTATGGCATAATGGACAATTTAATAAATTTATCTCTTTTAAGCATCTATATATAAACTAAATAGGTATTTAAATATAAATTGTATATAAATTACAACTAAAACAAAACCAAAAAGGTATGTTTTATTTTAAGAGTGCTAATAACAGAATATTTGTTATAAAAATATCCTTACAATGATAGGATAAAATGTATTTATATTTTTAGTTGTTTTTATATTAACACACTGACTGACGGAACGACATTTAAAAAGAAACCCCTGTAGACGCATTTAAAGTCCGTTTTTTATTTAAAAGTGTTGTGTTGGGTTGTCATTGCCTTTCAGTTTTAATAACATTTTATACAAATCAAGGACATGACAAGAAACAAAAAAAAAAAACATAAAACATAAAACATAAAACTATAGTGACATGGTAATTTCTTAGAATGAAATGAAAAAAATATTAAAGAAAGAAACAAAACATAATAAATAAGTAAATGTTTATAAAAGTTATGCAAGTTGAAAAAAGCCTGTAAACTTATGATCAAAAGATTTTGCTTTCGAAACCATATTTTACGCTGGACTGAAGATTTCTATTACTTTAAAATAAAATTTTCTCATATTTTTCTGTTCACTGGTGTGTCTTCTATCTTTAATAATGTTTATAATTTAGTTGTATGAGTCTTGAGGTTTTTTTTCTTTTTTTCTTTTCTATTTCTTATTTTAATTTACTTTTTGAAACTAGCAAAAGGTAAGACCACAAAATATATTAAAACATTTTTCTTTTAATCTCAATTATTCCACAAGAAAATATATATGTATTTATATGTATATTTACCAGAAATAAGTTTAAGTTAACCCAAATGAATTTTATGTGGCTTATGTCCCTGTTTAAATCTCTAAAGGATTTAAACTTAAAAAACAAAAAATTTCATATGCAAAATAAAACAAACAAAAAAAAAACATTTTTTTTTTTCTTTTTGTTTGTTCAAAGTTGTTTTATTATTGCAACACATCATATCATATATCTTATCTTAGTCTCCACCAAAAAAAAACCAGGCTTGCTCTAAAGTACTGTATTCCTCCCCTGGTTTGTAGGTCTTTTTTTTTTCTTCATTTTCCATAAAAAATTCACAAAAGCCTTGTCATACAAACGTTTCATGAGAAATTATAACAAAAAACAACAACAACAAAAGAAATAAGTAAAACAAAATATAAAAGTACAGCAAACAAATTGTGTGATTGTTTTAAAGAAACAAGTAGAAAATGTACACAACATGATGCAGCGAATTTATAATTAAAAAATGCCCTCGTTTGTATCTATTTTTTTTTTTTTCGTTTTTGTTGCTAAAGAAATCTTATTTAGGGGACTTGAAAAAAAAAAAAAAAAGATATACATGAGTTTTTAAATTTTTAATGAAAAACTCTCAACAACAAATTAGTAAATATTTAAATAAAATCTTTTAAATTTAGTTTTATTTAAGAAATATTTTCAAATGATGTGACAAAAAGGACGATTAATTGAAATTTGAAATTTCGTATTAAATAAAAATAAAATTATGTGTAAATAACCATTAAAATCATTCCGCTAGATTATGTATTTTTCTAGCACAATGTTGTCAAAATTATTATCTTTATTTTACAATTTTGTTAAAAATTAAGTTTATGTACATTTCTGGTCAATATTACATTTAATAGCAAAACCTCCTGAGTTATTCAAATAAAATTAATGATTTTTTCAATGTTTGATGGTATTAGTGCAGCATATTTAAGGTTTTTGAAAAATTTTCTTTTCAATAAAAATTGTGATTTTAAAAAATTTTGTGAATCTAAGTTATTTCTCCTTATTTGGATGAAAATATCCTTTCCTTTTTTTAACAGAAGTAGATATTTTTTGGTCCATAAAATGTTTTATCTCTCAAAAATTTTTGATGTGCCCATAAAATAAATCCATAAATTTTTTGTTTTAAATTTATTTTTAATGCTCCTCCAAGCGCTTCCATATGAAAATGTTAATGTCACTCGCGAAAAATTGACTTTTTTTTTTGAACTTTGAACAACAATCCTTCACAGAAAAAGAAACCTATTGAGCTAAAATTTTGCACTCTATTAACTTGAAATCTTGTGAGTTTAGATCTGTAATCAAATTTATTAAGGATTTAATTCAGTTACAGCCAGGTTAAACATATTTGATAATTGCCCACATATATATATATATGTGTGTATGTATATTATATTAAATGAATACCATTAATGTTTAAACAGCTTTCTTTTATCTTAATGGTGGTAAATTATCTATTATTATGCTAAATTATATTCACAATTATAATAATTTATTACTATTTTTAATAAATTCTTCTTTTAATATTAAATATTTACATTTACCAAGATTAATATTTTATGAGCAAAATTATTATTCCAATATTATTATTATTATTTTTTATTCTCGAACGTGTCTAATCTTAAAAATTTCCAGTTGAAAAAGTAAAAATAATAGCAACAGGGAAAAATAAATATAAAATGAAAATATAAAAAAAATCAAACAATGACCATC
Organism: Phormia regina; assembly: GCA_001735545.1. NCBI lineage: Eukaryota > Metazoa > Arthropoda > Insecta > Diptera > Calliphoridae > Phormia > Phormia regina. The sequence goes on from MINK01174863.1 coordinate 3,854, forward strand.
ACTAGTACAGTGATAAACTAAAGCCACCAACTATTATTATGTTTCAACATTAATAAAAAAAAAACACACACACACTTTTACAAATTGGTATAAAATATATAAAAAAAAAATATCTTAATTCTTCTTTATTATTTTTTATTTTTTCTAAATAGTTTTTGTTAAACACTACGCAATTACAAAACGAAAAGAGAGACTTGATTATTTTTGTTAAATAAAAGTTGAACGCTTAAGGAAATGATTTTTATTTCATTATTTTGTCGTTCCCTTTCTTACTATCAGGGAAACCACAATATGCTCTAAAAAAATTAGTTTTATTTGCATTATATATGCAGCGAAAAGTAAAAATTATGCTCTTAGAAGGAAAAAATATGCACTTAAAAAAACAAAGATTTTTTATAATTTTTTTTTATCAACATTTTCGAAATTCGTGTTTTGATGAAAATCTATAATTGAGGGCATTTGTCAATATTTCATCGACTTTGCTAGTCGATTTATATCGATCGACAATTTTATTGTAACGGACATTTTTCACACATAAAAACAATGTGTAAATAATCAGAAAAATATTTCTGTTTGTAAAGTTTTATTTACTGCTCTTACGACATTTTGACGACTAGGGATCGATATGCTTTAGAATTTTCAATTTTGTTGTTATAAGACATACTTCTCAATGATAAAATGGTATCCATTAAAGATAATTTTAATTTTTTTATTTTTTATAAAATTAAATTTAAAAAAAAATATTTCATTAGATACCTATTATTTTTAAAATGTAAAAAAATGCTCTAAAAGTGTCAAATATGTCCTAAAATATGCACTAAAAATTCCCAAATGCAAAAATATGACAAAATGACATTTATTTGTTATGAAACGGTCTGAAAGAAAAAAAAAACATCCAATTGCATATTTTGGTTTCCCTGCTTATTACTAACGTAGTAGTTAGTATTAAATATATTATTCGCAGCAACAATCAAAAACCAGAAGCAGCAGCAGCTTAAAAAACAAAATGTGAAAAATATAATAATTGTAGTAGCTTCGAAAAATTATGTATATCTAAGTAAGGCATCATCATTGCTACAATTCACAATTCCACCAATTTCTTTTTTCTTTTTTTGTCCTGCTTTAACTTTTTTCTTTTAGTTTATTTTGAAGTTCCCAGTGGCAATATTGCATTGTTATCCATGAAACGACCGCCCTGCGGATGATAAAACTACCCATAAAACGTCAACAAGCATTTTGTGTGCCACTATCACTATCTTATATTTTTATATAGAAACCCAAACACACACACACACACACACACACCTAGATAGATTCCAGCATGTCAGTTGAATATCCCTACAAATAAAAAAAAAACACGCTCCATGAAAAAAACTAGTGACTTTGATATTGACTTGATATTTTCGTTTATTTTTTTTTTTTTAACATTTATTTGGTTGAGGGTTTTTGTGAGTATGATATAGATCTTATGCATTGCTGGCAAGAATTTTTGTTATATTTTGTTCTTCTTGTAACAATTCCTTTTTAGTAATGTTTTTGTTTGTGTGTGTGTGTGTGTGTAGATTATGTCCTTTAACTGGTGTTATTATATTTTCGCTTTTAGGAAAATCATACTTAAAAATGTTTTCTAAAATCTAGAAAAACGTTTAACGTTAAATGTAAAATGCAAAACAAAAAACAAAAAAAAAAAAAAAAATGGTTTTTGTAAAAGTTGTTGACAGAGATGTAAAAGTATTGAAGCATTTGAAAATAAACAATTCAGTGTTTTTTCTTTTAACAGTCATGTTTTTGATGATTCTTGATTTGTCATAGACCCTTAGTTGCTAGCGGGTCGGGAAGGAGGTGTATGGCTCCAAAGAAAGACACATGTGGCATTTAATTTAATGATTTCAAATTTACTTTAAACTTGATGAACCAATTTCTATTCAAGAATCTCTACATGAATCTCCACTTATTTTATTGTTGATTTTTTTGTCTTTTTTTAAAACCGTAGAACTAATTTGACTTTATCTGGAATTACTCAATTACACTTTTGTATCTAAACTACTTTGTCTTAAAATACAAAAACAAGGAGCGAATTTTTATATGTCCTTCGAACCAGATTCTGATTGACATTATAAATAGAATATGTTTTTAAATTCTTCAAAATGAATTAATATCTCCATCTTCCTGCATTCAGTTCTATATGCAGAGATTAAAAAGAAAACTATTCAAAATTTTAAAGCTACCAGCAACTAAATAAAATCGTTGCGTATTTTTTAACAAGAAAATTAAACGCAAAAAGGAAAGGAATAAATATCCACCAAACAAAAAAAAAAAAACAATTGATAGCAGTAAAAAATACAAAATGAAGAAAAGATGTTGACAGTGTGAAAAAATGAAAATTAATGTTTTCAAAGTTTCCCCAACAGTTATGTGACAATTTTAACAGCCATAACCATCGTAACATTTCCATGTCTTAAGGACAACATGTAACTGATAGTCATGAAGTTAATTTTCTATTTTTGTTTTTCCTAAGATTTTCAGTTTTTCTTTACACATTTTAATTTCTATTCTACAGGAAATACTTATATTTCTTAATAAGAAAAAAAACTAAACCGCAAACACTTGGTAAATAAAAATAATAATAATGTTGAATTAACAAAAACATTTTGTATTAATAACCATAGAAAAAAAATAATAACGGAAACATTGACTATATTATAACTTCCGGTTACTCTATTATTATATTTTTAATATACATGGGTATGTACTGCTTCCACAATTATACACTAGATAAATATTTCAGCTAATGCATCAAGCGTAATAAAAAAGTTTATCTTTTTTTCTTTCTCAAAATAAAATTTATAGAATTTTTAAATATTTTTAAAACGCTTAGAGTAATGTTTATTTTGTAAAAGAAAAAGAAAAAAAAATGATTAATTAAAGTCTGCTTTCAAGCAAATATTTTAGGGCCATTTTAAATTCTTAGACAGTTTAATTATGAATTTTGTTGAAATATGAGATGAGAAAACTTTTTAAAATTTATATTTACGATATATTAGCATTCGTTTGAAAAAGATATTCAAGTGCATTTGTCATAGTAGTTGTTAACGTTTTAAATATAAATCTTAAAGAAATTGAGATTTGGAAAAATAAGTTATAAGATATAAACGAATATTAAGTGATATTTTTCTCACAATTTTTATTTCACAAACATATTTTAATTAAAAAAAAAAAAAACAATTATGTTTTATATAAAAATTGTTTATAATTAAAATATAGTTTATTGAAAACAATTTAATTAACTCTAGATTTTCGTTTCGTTTAGAGGACTTTACAATTTCACAAAAGTCTCCTAAAATTACAAAAATTTTCATTAAATATTATCTAAAAAACTAAAGACCTAAAGTAATTATTATTCGTGTAATTATGTATATTTACACATTTTTAAATTTTTCGAAAATTTGGAAAAGAAGTCAAATATTTTTGTTGTTATAAAATATTTTAAAAAAGTTCTTTTGTTGCTGTAAAGTCTGAAATGTGTAGAATAGATTGTTCTAATTTTTAAAAGAGTCGCGTTATTAATTTCTGATATTGAAAGAACAATTCATATGCATTTTTTGGTTCAAAAGTATTTACACACATTTTTCATACTTCATAATTATTTACATAGCATTAAAAAATTCAATTATTTACGCTTAACTTTGCTAAAGATGATCACAAATCTTGTCTTTTGATAGCAAAAATAATAAAAAAAAATCATTAATACGATGGCATAGACCTCAGTTAGAAGATATAAATACATAAAAATAAAAACAATTTAAACACAATTTAGGAAAAATCTGTCCGAAAAATTTAACAACGACAGAGGTAAAAAAATGTAAAACTTTAGTATTTTCTCCTCCTCAGAATTGCGGCAAGAAAAATTGCTGTGTGTGAATTGCTGGTCTCTGCTGAAAAATTTTATTTTTTCTCTTTTCGAAACAAAAACAATGAATATTAAGAATTTAACGTGGTTAATAGAAATCTGTTTAGAACTTCTTTATCACGAGCATGATGAATAATGAGGTCAGATATTTAGTTTATTTCGATATTTTCATTATATGAATCAGAGTAAATTTTCATTTAAGCTAGGAACACTCTTAACATATTTCTTAGGGTCCACCCTAATATACATATATTAATAAATAGCAAATAAGTGGTGCCCCTGGTTCCTTTGTTTGATATTACGAAAGAAATATTTTGGATTGCAGACAAGCAGTGAGTAGTAATCCACATTTTCTCCGTCATTTGCAAATTGCAACATAAGACTACGTCTTAGATAACAGACTATGTCATATGTAAAAGAATATTTTTTAGCAAATTTAAATTTCAAAATTCTATTCAATTTCAAATTTCTATTCGATAAATTATTTTGCTTCTTAAAAATTTAAAAAATGGTACAAAAATATTTGGCTATATATTTAAAAACATTACACCAAGATTTGGAAAAAATTGATATGAAATTTTAAATGCAAATAAATAGTAGTCCTTATCCATAGCTATAAGAAGAGGTAAAAATATAAGAAGAGGTAAAATAAATCGCATAAGAAACACATTTTGGTAATCGGTGAAAATTTTCCTATGTCAGATGTATATTAATTTGAGCCCTAAAAGCTCTACTCTTGAAGTGTATGTGAGCCCGCTTCAAATAATACACTCCTCTGCTACGCCTATATGAATCAGAATTTCAAATTTTTTTCTAAAAAAAAATGTGATAAAACTGTAGCAGAAGGTCATAGCTTCTTTCAATAAAATTATATCTTAATTACAGTAGGATACTTACAAGCATTATATCCTTAAATGCTAAAAATAAAATAAATCTCCTTTATTAAATTTTTCTTCTCAATAAATTTTTTTCGTAAATTTCTCAACAACATCTTCATTTAAATAGAACAAAAATAAAAAAATAAAAAACAGACATAAAAATAGTTTCAAAAAATTTTTGATTTAGATACAACATTCCTTAAGCATAAATCTTCAAAAGAATCTGTTTCATTTTTTATTTTATTTTTGTATTTCTTTTCAACTACAACTATCATTTTTTTTTTTTTTTGCATGGAACGAAAAAAAATGTCACTGAACTTTTTTTTCTTGATGTTTAAAGGTCAAGCAAATCTCGGAAAGGAAAAACTTAAAGAGCCACCAGCCATAACATTTGTTCACTATATATCTGCCTATAAAAGAGTAGTGCGTAAAAATACGCTTCAATTGATGATGGCAGAAAGGGAACGGGAGGGATGTACCGTAATAAAAGTTACTTTACTATCAACATCATAAAGACATTCTCATTTTTATTTCTGCTTATGGCTTGTTTTCTTATTATGCCACTTTTCTTACACTTGAGCATCGCTCAGGCTTTTTAACAAAACATGTGTATGTGTGTGTGTGTGTTGGTGTTTGTGTAAGTGTATGTGTTAAACTGGTGCTGGTGTGGCAAAGAAATAAATGTTTAGCAAAATCCATGTGGCATGAACAAAATACAACTACTCAAACAATTCCGTTAGGACACCAACAAACTGACCCTTCGTTACTTAAAAAAAATAAGAGAGCAATCGTTTCAATGTCCTGTTGTGTGGCTACTGCTGCTGTTGTTGTTATCCTTGTTGTTGTTGCTGTTAAAGTGGGTTTTGTGATGACTTTACGTTTCGTTGGCAAAAAAAAAAAAAAGAATAAACGGTCATTTAGACAAAAGTTATGTTGTTTAGCTTTTTGTAGTTGTTTTACTGTTACTGCTGTTGTTGTTGTTTTGCTTTTTATTTCATTTTTACGAGTAGGCGGGGGTGACAAAGGACTAGGCGTTTTTATATACAAAGTACGATGTACATTTATACCAAAATAAAAATGATAGCTAAATAAAGGAAAAAATATATCTAAAAATTGTATTGTACAGCTGAAATACATATTTTTTTGTATCGATTGCTACACGTTTGCATTTTTTTTTTTTTTGTTTATTATGAAGTTTTTAGTTAGACATTCTTTATTTTATTTTATTCTTTTCATTTTCTTGATTTGGACCTTAAGGAGGCAACACAGAAGCAGCAGTGGCAGAGGCAGTGGCAGTCTGTTTGATAGTTGGCTTCTTGCTTTGCCACATAACCATTTGAGAATATCTATATGTATATGCTTTTGCTACTTTTTGGTTTTTTCGTTTTTTCGATAATATTTCCTTAGAGATTTAATATTTCTTCTTATTCTGTTTAGCATTTTTCTGATGATTTATATTTTCAGGCAAAATTATTATTGAATAAAAATTGCATACTAACGTATGAGTTTAGCCAGAAGCTTTTATGGGATTTTTATTTTCTTCTTTAGTGTCTTTTTTAGTGTTTTTGATTTTATATTTGCCTGAGTGTGTTGTAAATTAAGATGATTTTAATATCCAGACAAACAAATTTGCCAGAAAAGCTTAAGACATTTTAAGAAAAAAGGATTTGATCTTAAATAATGTTTTACGTGTTATTTATTGATATTTAAACTGTTTTAAATATCTAATAAATCTGAATGGGATTATAACAAAAATTGCTTTAAAACAAGTGGACTTCACGTCACGTCACGTTTAGAGTAGTTGGTTTAAAAATAAATGAATGATTTATTATTTAAGGTTTTAAAACAAACCGGCAAATAAACCACTCTGAAGAGAATTGACTATTTCAGAGTGGTCCTAAGCAATATACTTCGCAGAGATCAAGCCATTGTCTAACACTTCAGAAATTTATACAAAAATAGCAATAAGGATGGATACATAAAATTTTCTATAAAATTAAATAAACATTTTCTGACAAAGAAAAAAAAAGTTTAACTAAAATCTTTTAACGATAATTTTCTATCAAAAGAAACTTAAACGAACTTTTTTATAAAAAAAAAAAAAAATCTATCATTTATTTATTATGCGAAAAATTTCTGGAGATATGTACATTGTATTGTATGAAAATAAAACATTGTGAATTTCCAACAAAAGAAATTTTATTGTAAATTTCTTAAAACAAAAGTGTTATATCAAATAAAAATAATAAAAAATTATATTTCACATCTAAATTTTCTTCATGAAATTTAAAACAAAATTAAAATTTAAATCTTTAATTTAAATTTTGTCTTATACATACATTTGACAACCAATTTCTTTCTGATTGGCTTTATTTTATTTCATAGGAAAACGGTTGACGAATGTGTCATAGATTCGCAGTAAAAACCTTTATCTTGTATTTGGCCCTAAAGAAACCATGTGTCTCTAATGTAAAAGAAAAATGAAAATACAAAATAAACTTCCAAAACCCTTAATACAAATAAAGCCCAACAAATAAGGATGAGTGATTTAATATGTGGTTGCCTTGTGTTGTTAGCTTTGCCTTTTTAATAAACATAAAGGACCTTTATTTCTTCTGGTAGTTGTGTGCTTGCTGTTCATTATAAATGTATGTATGCATGAATGTAGAATTACCTTACAGAATGGTTGTTGTTTGTTTCAATGTTGCCTTTACTAAATTTAAATGATGATATTGTCATTATTAACAAGCAAAATGAACATCATAATGAAAGCCTAAGGAACGCACTCATATTTATACTCAATCACACATACATATACAACAACTATTTCAATTTCATCATTATTATAAAACAAAAAAAAACAAAACAGTGAACAGTAGGATAAAAACACCACAGCATTGTTAACATCATTATTATCATTATCATCGTTTCAGTGAGATTAGAGAAACAAACCAAAAAAATCTAAAACAAAAACAAGAAGCCAGGTCATATTATATAATTTGGACATTTTTGTAGCTGGTTGTAACTATAAGGTATTGCAAAAGGAAGTGTAAAAAATCAAATAATAATAATAATAATAATAATAACGATCCACAGTGGTTCCAAAACGTAAATAATTCAGTAACTAAAGAACCGTTAGAGGAATCTCAACATTTTTGCAAAAAAAATCCAAAAAATTTAAAATTTCAACTTTAGATTAATAAAACTTTTTAAGGGATTCAGATTAAATGATTCTTGCAGTAATATTATTTAGAATTTTATAGGGAATCTGGCAAATATTTTAGACATACCCGAGATGGGCAATTTTGGAAAGTCACCCAACCTGTACTCCTCCAAACCAACTCGAAAACACCTCAGCTCTGACCATGATAAATTTTATTGAGATACTTCTAACGGTTCTTTAGTTACTGAATTATTTCCAAAAAAATTCGATCCACTTAAGTATTATTATAACTCCTAAATGTATACTACAGAATATATTGGGAAAAAATATAATATTTAAAGTTACGAATATTATTAGTTTTTTTATTGTTCAAAACAATTAATATTATATTAACTTCTATAGAACTTAAGACATAACTTATGATTCAACACCCGGATTTCCTTTATTTAATTTACACCACTTTTTAACAAACACATTATATAAATCACATACATACATACATTATATTCATAGTAGAAAATAATGTATGTACATTTTCTACACTTTTTGCTATTCTCAACACAAACTCATATTTTCAGAGCTACTTAAAAATACACGTAAAATTATGTATGTGTGTGTGCGTGTTTAGCCAAAATCACAGCAATTTAGCTAGAAAAACAACAGCAATAGCAATAACAAAGAGTCAAAGGAAAATTCTCTGCGGAGCCACAAAAATGTTAATTAACAGTTAAAATGAAAAATTAATTTGCTGACTGTTGCAATTTATGAAATATTAACAACAACAAAAACCAACAACTAAAAACAATAGAGATACAGAGAAAATAGCAACAAAAACAGCCTCTGAATAACTAAACTAAAATAAAAAAAAACAACAAAAATATCTAATAAAATAAAAGTAGCAGCAGCAACAACAACAACAAAAAGACAATATACTTAGAAACGATTACAAAGTCTGTACACACTAGAGTACACGCATTAAAATACCAACACACGTATAGAATATTTAAGAAATATTTATTCTTAAATTCCAGCAGTTCTGGTGATGTTAGTCAAATATCAATTTTTAATAAAATACTTTTTTTTTAACTTACGATAAATCTTTTATATGAAAAAATTCACAATAAAATATCTTTTTATAAGAAATTTCTTCTTAACATTTGTTTTATAGGAAATTTCGAAGAAAATTTTCGCAGTAATTTATTTAAAAAAAATATATATATTTTTTAAATTACTTTTATAGAAAATTTTCTAATTTTATTTATTTATTTAATTAATTTATAGTTTTACACAATTTTTTTTATTTTTAAACTCTTCCCAGAACTGCCGGGTAAATCCTAACTAATATACTTAAAGTAAACATGTATTATGTATGAGCAATGTTTCTAATACAATTACACGAAAGATAACTTTATAGTCAGTAAAGGAGTAGACCATAAACATATAATCTTTGCTAACAGTGTGGTACACAACAACAACAACAAGAAAAAAATTAGTGTCAATAAACAATTTTTTTATTATTATTTACACGAGTACATGTTGTAAAATGGATGTTTTTTTTGTTGCTTTAATTCATAAAATGTATTTGAATAAATTAAAATAAATTTTAATACAAAATTTAACTAGGATGTGCTAGTTAAACACTAAAACTGTATAAACTTGTTGGGATAATTAATGGAATTTTTATCTTTATATGCAACATTAAAATTTAAAAAGATTTTCAAGATTTTTTAACAACATTTCTAGAATTAATTAGGTTGAACCAATGATGTTACGCTGCCCTAATAAAGAATTTTGGTTTAAGATTTTGGAAAAAAGTATTTTTCCATGTGGAATGTAACAAACTACCAAAATACTTAATTAATTTTAATATTCTTTTTTTTTTTTTTGTTCATCTTTAAACAAATATCCTTTTAGTTGTATATTTAAATCAGATAAATACTGTGAGCGTAAAACATCGATTGGTTTATTATATTTAATAGTAGAAATCTTTCCAAACTCATATTGTAATTGTTTTAAATAAAGGCATTTAAACAAAAAACTTTCGGAATGAAATTATTTAATTGACATATTTTGTATTTTTCTCTATTAATTAAATTTTTATTTTATAGTCCTATAATTATTGTAATATAGAAATCAATTTGCAGCTGTAAAGTGTTTGATTCAATTATTTATTTTAATTTATAAATTTAATATAATTGCTGGTGATAAGTTAATGCAAATTGAAAATTAACCCATTGGGGGTAAAGAAATATTTAAGTAAATTTCACATTTAAAAAAAATTAATAATAACCAGTTGATGAAATTAATAATGGTATGCAATTGATACTACAATCTATACTCATGGAAAATTTATTCTTGATATACTGGAAATATTTATTGATATTAATTCAAGGAAAAGAGATTTTCAATATTTTAATATTTACAACGAAAAGTAAGTAATGTACCATTTGTATATATGTCCTTCTGTCCGTCCGACTGGTTATTCATTATCACATATTTTGCAATTTTTGGCATCGATAAATCTATCGACTTCATGTAGAATTCACCTAACAACCTTAATAAGCTGCTCTCCTCTGTCATCTATATGTGAAATTTTATGAAAATCCAACCAGACGATTAGAAGTTATACACTATGATTTTATCTGATTATTGCAATAAAAAATAGTTAAACAAATTTTTAGAATTTTTATTATATTTATTATAAATTTTATTCAAATAGAAAAAATTCAAGTAAATATTTTGATAATTTTATTGAACAAAAACTACAAAAAAATAAAAATATTCATCCACATAATGTTTGATTAAAAAATTTTATAATTTTTTTTTTTTTAATATTTAAGTATAAAATAGATAAAATTTTCTATTTTTTCTTCTTTAAACTAATTTAAAAATATCCAAACAAATATATGTTGAATAAAATTATTCAAAAATTATCTATGAATAGAAAATATTAAACGTCTTGAAACAGATTTTATTTAATTTTTACATTCAAACTACACAGAAAAAACTATTTCAAATTATTAAAAAAAAATATATATATATTAATTAACTTTGTATTGGAATTTAATAGTATTATTTATTAATATAATTAACTTTCTAATTGGTTTAAAATAATTTTTTAAATAAATAGGCAGCTTTTTGAAATATATAAAGGAAAATGAAAAATTTGTCTTTAAAAATATAGAAATAAAATAAATTTAAGTTAATTTTCAACAATGTTCAGCTTATTCTATTGGGGTATTCACACGGTCGTCATAAAGTCATATATCATAAAATAATAATACGAAAAAATATGACTGCTGTGAGCAACCCTCATAAGTTAGTGTGTTATTTCA
>MINK01174864.1:0-17055 GCA_001735545.1 Phormia regina
TTATCGGTCTATCATCATATGTTTCCATTATACCATTACAACTATTAATACTATTATTAGGGGGATTAATCATGTCGATAAAAATATTTTACTAATACTTTTTTATTTGCAGTAAATATGATTTAATTTTAATACAACCAGATTTTTTTTTGGAAGTGTTGTAGAAATACGATTAATTTAAGTAAACAACAGTATAATCCGTATTTATTGATTCATTGCCGTTCATATTCAAGTATCTGGAAAAAATAATATTATTTTAAAAATGTGAATTTTAATATAATTAAATGTATTTTTAAAGATAGTGTAAAAAATAGTTTTTTAATAATTAATCTAGTGTTTACAATTTAAATTTTAATTCAAACCTGTTAGAATAGCACTATCTTACAAAATAATAAAAGTTGGATATAATAAAAAGTGACCTAACTTAGGTTAGATATACATTAGGGCGGGTGCCAGTTGTGCCAGTCACCCCCTAGAATGAAAGAATTGTGAATGAGGTTTTCAAAAATGCAAAAAAATATTTTTTGCCACGCCTTAAAACACCGCCATTTTAATCCGATTGCAAAATTTGATCATCAAAGTTGTTAAACCATTTAAAACGATGTATCAAATTCTGCAGTCGGACTTAAAATGGCGTCGCTTTACACAAAAAAAGAAAGTGCGGTATTTTGGGGCGTGGCAAAAAATAATTTCTGCATTTTTAGCACAAGTTGGTTTTTTATGGAGACCGACCCGCTCTAGATTATATTAATTTATTCTGGCTATTAATATTATTTATTTTATTTATTTATTTATTTATTTATTTATTTATTTATTTATTTATTTAAAAAATTTATTTAAAAAATTTAAATTTTAATTGGTGTAAATTTTTTGGAAGATTTAAGACCCAGATACATAAACATAACAGATTCCCTGACAGATTTTTTTCATTTATACTTTTAAAAAACTTATTTGTGTCAAATTTTAAGGTAATATTAATAGCGTTTTCTTTTCTGAAGAAAGATTTTGCCATGATTTCTGATAAAACTAAATTATTGGTGAAATTTTCAGTTTTGTGTAATTTCAAATTTTTGATAAAATTTTTAGATTTTTTATGATATTTATTGTTTTTGGTAAAATTTTGGATTTTTGGTGTAATTTTGTGTTTTTATTGAAATTTTAGATTTTGAACTATTTTTTTTTAATTTTTGCCGAAATTTTGTATTTTGTGGTGAATATTCGGAATTTTTGTGAAATTTCTATACATTTAAAAAAGTTTATGGTATCAAGTTGCGTCAAAATTATTTCCGGAAGAGGGGTTTATATGGGAGCTATGATGAATTATGGTCCGATCTTAATGAACTTGTGATACTAAGGTTTATTTATATATAAATAACTTGCACGAATTTTATTATAAAATAATTATGATCATTAGTAATTATTTCGTGGATTTCATCATCAAGATACCTTTAAAATTTCTTGTACTTTCCTCATAGACAGATAGCCAGATGGATGGATGGACGGATATCGTTTAATCGACTCAGAAAGTAATTTCAAAATATTTTGAAAAACAAAGTTAAAAATATCAGTTTTCAAAAAAGTACAAAGTACCAATTTAAAATAATACTAATTAAAAAATGTATCATTTTAAAAAATATAATTTACTATTTATTTTCAGCAAAATATATATTTAAGTTTAAAATTCGGTTTGCAATGTTCCGAATTTTTTCTCTTTGCGGGAAACATGATATAAATATTTCTTTTAATATAAATTTTTCGTTTTGAATTTTAGCTTTAATTTTATTTATTTTAAAACTAGAGGATAGTATTGCTCTAGTTGCTCTGATAGATTATTGCTCTAGTTGCTCTGATAGATTATCGATAAGGGTTCTAGTAGGTATAATCACAGGGCACTGTATGATCGGGCGCATGTTCGGAAGATATGGATTACCCAGGGAAGAGTTTTAGATGAGGAAGAAGAGGAATGCGTACAGCATTTGTTATGTAGACAACTCTTCCATTATCCGGAATGTCGCAATGACACCTAATAAGGTTTGTTAGGAGTACGGGTTGGTTTCAAGATCAACCAACGGAAAGTTATTTTTTTGTTTATGAAAAGGGAGAGGAGCGTTCTTCCCATATAGGCAGGCGCGGATCCAACTCAAGCTTTTGGAGGAGGAAAATAGAATGATTTTCTCAACTATTTTCTTAAAATTTAATTTTTAGTATATATTTTCCATTAAACATTTTCATTTTGGGGAGGGAAAAAAGCAAATTTCTTTTTTTTCCCTCCCCAAATCGGCCTAATCCTAACTTAATTTTAGTAAAATTCGGTCGCAATTATGACTAATTTAAAAATGTGAAGTTTAATAAAAAATGTCAAAAATAGGTATATTTTTTGACAAAAATAAATAAAAATTTTCAAAAAAAAGTAAAATTTTCGTTCATATTAAAAAGTTCTATTTTCGAAATGAGGTTTTTTTTCAAAAAATTATACTTTTAGTAGTAATTTTATTTTACAGACCGATTTAAAAAAAAGTAAAGTACAATTTACTACTTATTTTCAAAAAAATACAAATATAAATTTAAAACTGTATTCCAAATTCTTTGGAGTTCTTTTCGTTTCATTGCGAAATAAATTTTTAAAATTATGAAAATATTTTCTTTGTAAAATTATTGTAATAGGAATTTTATTTTTTTATTATTTAAGAAATTGTCACATAAAACTGTCAACAACTAAAGAAGATTAAGACATTTATGCCAGATAAAAGATAAATTAACACTATAAATTACAACAAAAGCAAATATTTAATAAAGAAAATTTGAAATTTGTATGCCAACAAATAAATCATAAAGACAAATTGTTTGCTTGGCAATGCTCATTGACATACTAACACGCACACATACATACATATGTATATAAACACTTGAATTTAAAAAAAATGTATTCAAATACATCATTATCGCAAGTTGGTAATAATAATTATGTACAATGTACGTAGGCTGGCTCTTATGTGCATAGTTCTTATAAAAAGAAACATGTGTTTGTGTTTACATTAACCATAAACAATAAAAAAAGATATATAAAAATCTTAATAAAATATTTTTTTATGAATGAATTAAAGTGGTTTTTGTGTATGGAAATATAAATAAAATTAAATAAAAAATAAATAAAAACCTCATTATAACAAAATTTTAATTTTCTATTTAAATAAAACTTATATGTGTGTGTGTGTGTGTGATTGCAACTACAATGTACTCTATTTTTTTGGGGAATTCTATGCCAAGTAAATTTATTTTCATTTTTTTTAAGATTTAGTTTACTTTATAAATGACAAAACAAAAGTGTTCTAGTTTAGAAGTATTTGTTTCAATGAACAATGAACCAACCAGTTTTTTTACTTAAATTTTTCTTAGCCAAAAATACATTTCATTTAACTAAAACAAGATAATATTTGGTATGCAAGTATTGTAGATCTTAAAGTAGCCTCTTTAGAATACAAACATATAGATATCTATATGTATGACTTTATGTATTATATACATTTGGTTTATAACTATTATGACTGACTGTATTTAGTAGTGTATATAGTTATGACAAGTTACTTTAAAAAAACTAAGTATTTTGTTTACTTGGCGATAATGGTTTTTTTTAGCTAATTTTTGTATATAGTGTGGTTAATGAACTATTTACTTATTATTGCGGCATATTATTACGAAAAAACAATATATATGACCATAAAATAATTATTTTGCATAAACTTAACTGAATAAAACAATTAAAAAAAGGTGTGTTTTAGTAAAAATTTAAATTTATACAATGTATAAATATTTAAATAATGCTAAAACAGGTGGTTGCAACAGTAAAAGTATATTTTTATACATTTTTAATAGCAACAGGTTGCCAAAAAAAAACTTTTCCCTCTATTAAACATTTCGTAAATAGTGACTAATTATTTTTTATTTGTAGGTATGTATATATTCGTTTAATTAATTTATTTAAAAATTGTTCTACTTATTTATCGTGAATTTGAAATGTGTTTTATTTCACCGCAACATGTTGACAACAACATGATTTGTTTAGAAATCTAATATCTACACAAGTTGTTTAATGCATTTATATTTATAATGTGATTGGTTTTGAATGTATAAAAAAATATAATAAAAATTCTCATGACATACATGTCTGTATATAATCTCTAGATCTTCCCTCCTATTAAATTAAATAATTTTACGATAAAAAAAACTTGGAATTAGAGTTGTAAAGTGTTAAGTGTGTATATTTTATTTGGCATAATATTTCGAAAAAATAGAGTACCCTGTAGTTGCAATCACGTTCATACACATAAGTTTTATCAACAAGAAAATTAAAATTTTATTGTAATGAATTTTTTATTTGAATTTTTTTGTAGAGTAGGTATCGGAATTTATTGGACTTTTAGATTTCTCGGGATAACGGAATTTTTTTTCGAATTAAAAAATATAGTTATCATTACACTCCTTAACAACTGAGACCCAATATTTTGAATATGAGTGTATTAATTAGCAGATTTAAAAATTGAAAAAAGATTCAGCTGTCGAATATTTGATACCCTTCACCATCTTACCGTCAAATAATTAAATTTTCGCCTTTATATGTAAATGTCGATTTATTAATTATTTCACATTTGTAAATCTAAATTTTTTCAAACTACGAAAATTTGAATATGAAAAAACAATAACAACCTTTGCTTTTTAAAAATAAGCAACAACAACAATTACATATTTATTTATTTATTTATTTTTATATGTGTGTATATACAAACTGATATCTGGGATATAAAGAACCAATTTTTTCAGAAAAAAATTAAAGTGCAAAAACAAAGTCGCTAGCTTGTATAGGAGCTGAGAAAAGCCGACGACAAATACGATTTTTTGGGAGTATCTTCGGTTTTTTTTGCCGATATCTCAGTTATTTATTAACCGATTTTGCTCATTTTTATTAGCGATTTTCTAAGGAATATTTCCTATAATTTGATGTATAAAACATTTATATCCGATAACTGGGGCTTTCTCAAAACTAATTTCAACAGACAGACGGACATCATTATATCGACATCCCTATCAATAAGGATCCATAATATATATACTTTTTGGAGTCTAAGACGAATATTGTAGAAATTACAAACGGAATGACAAACTTATATATACCCTTTACACCTGTGGTGAAGGGTATAAAAAGGTTTTTTACAAGGAAATGCGAGTATTTGATTAATCTTTTATCATATTAGCAACAGAATAATATGATAAATTACTTAATAAAATATTAGAAATTACTGAATAAAATATTTACGCAGACATTGAAATTATTCAAACATTTTTGAAGCAAGTTTAAAAAAATAATAATTTATTAAAAATTCACCAAATAATGCAGACTTTAATAATTTTAAATGTATTGGCTGATGATCGTCTTTTCCGAAACCCTTAAGTGTCGGTATTACATTATTTGTAGCTTCGTATAATGGTCTTACATTGTCCGAAAATATACGAGTGTATTGGACACCTAAGTGTGAGTAATATTAAGAAAGTTTCTACAATGAAGGTGGATGTACAATATTATTTTTTACTTGCTAGTGGTGTCATTTCAAAAAGATGTTTAATTGAATTCATGGCATAGATTCATGTATATAGATTTATGATTCATCAAAAATCATCCAATAAATTGTTAAGCAAAAAAAAAAATACTAAGTGCTTTTGAAATTTCGCCTGGAATTCCTGGGAAGCAGGACATGAAAAATTGCAAAAGACCCGGAAATCTCAGAACGAAAAATCATTTTCCAAATATCAGTTTACAGTTCCTAGACTTCATACAAACATTAGTATATTCCAAACAATATTATATTATTTAAGTAGTAAATACAGCGCTATTTTATTTTTTCAGAATCGGTTCATAATTAGCCACATCTCCCACAGTAGGTAATTAAATACTACATTAAAGTTAGTATAAACATAGCAAAATGCTTATGTATGTTTTATAAAACTATGTCTACATGTATTACAATTAACGATAGGTAATATATAAAATTGTTCCCGGAATTTAAATGCACATACACAATGGTGTATCGTATCGTTTTTTCGGACTTCACAGATTAATAGCCCTTTTTTTTGTCCATGTCGAACGTAAGCTTTCCTTCGCGTTCTTAGCGAAAGAAAACTGATTTGGGTCGATCGACAAGTCGAACGAAAACGTAGTGTTTTCATACAATATTGTGTTTCTATATATTGAACGATATGAACAAAAATGTTAAAATCGGTTACTTACTTCATGCGAACGAAAGTATAGGAAAAATAGAAACCCAAATTGTTTCGAATTTGACTTACTTTCGTTCGCTTTGATTTTCGTTCGACATAGAAAAACAGCCTATAAATCTTTCTGACGTATTTTTTCAAAATTGCGATTGTTTTTTGAGATTTTTTTGCATAAAGACCACTCAAACGATGTACTTATGAGCTGAATACGAAAAATATACTTTAAAAAGTTTCGGGTTTTACATCTCGCAATAATTCGTAATTGTTGATAAACATTTTTGCGATTTTACTTTGTTATATATTTTTTATATAAAGCTCCAAATTACGACATTTTTTATAACCATTTCGAGAGAAAGCTCAAACCTTTTTCGGACAAAACGTTCTAGACCCGTGATTTTTAATCGTTGATAGGAAAATAAAAAATTGTTATTCAATTTTTTAGTATTTATTCTATATTTAACTTAATAATTTGTACAGTTTGAGGGGTATTCCTACGAAATATTTGTATTTAAGACGACAATTAAATTGAAAGGTATTAATAATCAACATTAAATTCACAATGGATGTTGATGACGATCATGGCGGCTCAGAAAATGCATTCCATCTTGCTAGTGTATAAACATTTTTTTTTTCACTTTTCTACAAAAAATTATTACTATTATTATTATTTCATTAAGAAAATGAATTAAAAATTATTAACTTATAAAAAATATTTACAATTTACTAAATTGTTTTTACATTTTATCAAAAAATTCATCATATACTTCAAGACAAGGTATTTTATTAGATTTTTAACTTAGATCATACTTTTGGGACAATAATAAAAATTGTACACAATAATAATAGAAATTGTTTTAAATTTTTATAAAAATTTAATAAATATATTCATGTAAAAAAAATATAAAAAATAAATTTTTGTATGATTTTATTTCCTACACACATTTTTAATTCATTCAATCATCTACTTGATTGATTTAATTAATTTATTAATTGAAATATTTTTTTCAGTTTCATTTTTTAATTCTTTAGTAATAATAATAATCACATTGGTGGAGGTACAAATTAAGCAAATTTTTGATTGATGATTATTTTCCATCATATTTCATGCTTAATTGGATGGACTTTTTCTGTGTAATGAATAAGTTTTACAGTTTTTGTGAAATTTTTAAAAATAATAAATCTTATTATGTTTACAAACTAAAAATACCTTACGATTTTTGTAAAAAAAAGTATTACAAATTAGAGTTAAACTGTAAAAAATTGTCGAAAAACTTTATTTTTTATAATAAATTAATTTGAAGTTAAAAAAATTCGATAAAATTTCACCCAAACCCCCTTGCAAAGGGATACTGCTTACATATGAAGGTCACAGAAGCCAAAGAAGATTGGAAACGTTTGAGATCTTGCAAGTTGAACACTAATTAACAAAAACTCTACGTTGGGATTTTTGCAGTGGCAATATCTCATTAATTTAAGTTTAGGTTAAAGATTTGAATACTTATTGTAAATTTCTGAAAAAGAAAGATTCAATAAAAACTCATCATGTTATTTTTTACTTAAAATAAATCTTAATTTAATTTAAACTTATTTAACTATAAAAAATTTACACATTTCCATAAACGTTTGCAGATATTAATATTTAATTGTTCAACATGTTGATAATGTCTAAACATACACTAAACTGTCATTGGCAATACTATCTAAGTGTCCATTTTTTCGCGGACAAATTTTATTATTTTACCATGTTATCATTCAAAGTACTTATCAATAAAATCATATCAATTTAGAACATAGTGTTAGTTTAGAAAAAATTAACATTAACATCAAATTGAACGATCTACATTTATCAGTAACATGATGTTAGTGTTAATGTTAAATATTTTATGTTTCATGAAGACGACTAGTAATATTCATGCTGCTAACTTAAAAAGTTTCCGCAACATATATTACTAAACATGTTGCTAAGAAAATAATTTATGTATGTAGCAAAAATATTTCAGTGGAAATGATGAATTCTTTTTTATATAAAAAAAAATAATAATAACGACATCATATATAAACAATTTATTTTTGTTAAAGCTTTTTTTTATATAATTAAATTTTTTTCTTTCCTAACACACATGGTGCGTGCCGAAATTTTGTTTACATTGTTCTATTTTGTGGGTCTTTGTAGGCGTTTTATTATTATTTTTTTAAATAATGTATGAACTATTACCTTGAAACTAACATGTTAGTTCATAAAACTATCAAAATAATATAAACAATCAATAATAGGTAGTGGTTGTTGTTTTGTTTTTCATATCATTTTATAGTATATATTATGTTTTTTAAAGTTTTGTTTATTATCAATAGAAATTTAAAAACAGATATTAAATAGTGTATGTTTTTTCGATTAAATGTAAACGATAAGATATTTAACAAACAATATTTAAAATTTTACTGAAGTAGTTTAACTAATTTAAACAATAGAGGTCTTAAATAAAGTATGTATAAAAAATCAAAACCTACGTTTTTTCTTTAAATAAATAAAAAATTTAAATATTGGGCCTAAATACTAGCAGGGAAGAAAAATAAAGTTCAACAACTTTTACTTAACTAAATGAGAAGAAAACAGAAAAAAAACGTTGCTTTAAAGACCAGTTATCAGAAACATTTTCAAAAGAAAACATTTTAAGTGTAGGTGTTTTATTATGTAGCTTTTTTTTATATATGAATGTATTTCATTTAGAGATGATGAAGACTGACAGTCAGAAATAAAAATTTAATAACAAACCAAAAAGAACTAAATGTCCGCCCATATAATACTATTATTATTTCTTGTTGGATTTTTTTCTTTAAATGTTATGAGAATATATTTTTTTATGATATTTAAGTAGTGACTCGTAATGTATACACTTTATAAGATATTTAATGTATCTGTGCAAATGCATTAAGGTGTTTTGTGTTTGTTATGTCTGCATTTGTACTCGGTTATGGAGTACATATGAATTTGGCGGAAGTCAATCATAATAAGTATGAACAAAAGTTTCTTTTTTGACATTAATTGTACACGCACATAATTTAAACGCGTTTACTTGTTTTTTTTTTTGTTTCTTTATAGTAAAATAGTTTGATATGTTTTGCGCCGGCGCACATTTGGTTTCAAATATTAATTTAGAGTTGCCAGTTTTATATGCAATTTCAAATTTAATTTAATGATATTTGACTTGAGTTAAATAAGAACTATTTGCGAACATCCTACACAGAAAAAAGTAAAAATTGATTTCAATTACAAAATTACTTATAGTAATTAGCTTTTAATTGATTTTGCTCCAATCATAAAATAATAATATTAATAACTATAATAATTGATTATATTATTAATACTTTTGCTTAAATAAATGAAATGAGCAGAAAATGGTTGAAAATTACTTAAATATATTTTATTTCTATATTTTTACAAATTTTTAATTTTGCTTTAAATATTTTTAAGAGCATTATTATTTAAAATTAAAATTATTTTAAACCAATTAGAAAGTTAATTATATTAATAAATAATATAGTTAAATTCCAATACCATGTTAGTTAATAAATTGATTAAAAAGTAGTTTGAAATATATTTTTTTTGTGTAAATCAATATCCTATAAATATTAAGTTATGCTGAAAAGACTGTTTTGGAGGGGTAAAACGATTAAATAAAACTTCTGAAACTACTTTCCATTTATTTCTAATGTTTACCCCCCAAAAATTATGCACCAATTTAAACATCAAATAATTTTTAACCCAAAAAGTATGCACCAATTTAAACATCAAATAAAAGACTGTCTTAACCCTCCCTCATGCACATGTTCCTATAGTCACGTACGTAGCGCATGTATCTGGTCAGATACACTATGTATTTCAGTACATTTATAAGAAAAATATGCTATTTTAGTGAAAATATTACATTGTTATATTGTTATCACGCCAGGCAGATATATATTTTCTATTTTTTTGTTCTTAGTACATGCTAAACCACCTACACGTGTAAAAAAAATTATAATGAGAAATAAAACAAGAAAAATTTTTTTTATTAAATTTCAAAAAAATTGTTGTTATAAAGTTCATTTCAATTAAGTTATAAAGTAATGATGTAAATGTTGTTCATTCGGTTTCAATATTTGAAAGAACCAAACGCAGAGAAAAAATAAAATAAGAAAAATACCAATAAAGTACAGTACTCTTCATACAAAATGTATGTATCTGGCCAGATACATGCGCAACGTATACGAGCTTAATAACTTAAGCGATTTTAAAGTTATATACTTCGTTTTATTGTCAATAAAATATAATACAAAACTTGTTATAAAATGTGTTACATTTTAAAGAAAATACTCCACAATGTTAAAACAAACTTGAAATGTTTTTTAAACTTTATCAAATGAAAAATAAGTAATTCAGATAAAAAAATCGAGTTTTTATCATTTTTGATTTTTGCAATTGAAATAAAATTTGTATAATTTCTTTTTAGAAACTATAAATAATTTATCTGTAATATATTCTTTATTAGTAAAGATATCCTAATGAAATTTAAACAAAAATCCCACAATTCCCAAAATATAAGCCGAAAACCTCAAAAATTATGGAAAACTTTTAACAACATTTTTTAGATTTCTAAACTGCATTCTGTGTTGGGATTTTTGAAAATATAAACTAAAGTCAACATTTTCATAGAGAATGGATCAAATTCGTGAGGGTTTGTACCTTGCCCACTTGAGTTATTGGACTTGGTTTTTTATTTTAAAATCAATCATGTGAAGATACCTTTCAGAAAAATATATTATTATAAGTTGTTAAAGAAAATTTTATTTTAGAGAAAAAGGAGTGTAGATACTTTTCGGACAAAAAACACAAAAAGTTTAATTTTTTGCAATTTTCAAATTCAAATTTTTTTATTCAATAAATAATTTTGTGTTTAATTAGTTTAAGAAAAACTAATAAAATCGATCGAAAAGATTAGGATATATATATATAAAAAAATTGGCCCAAGGACATGTAAAATTGAAGTGTTCAAAAAATTCAAATGCTAATAACTTTAAAATTATAATAGATAAATACATCTTATCATTGTTTTATAGTACTTATCAATGCCCGCAAAAATATTAAAAAATATTTTAAATCGGGCGAGAAACAAAAATTTGGCAAGTGATTAAAATTTTTTAAATTTGAGGTATTCTACTTTGATCCCCTTTGGTCCGTTGGTCCCTTTTTACAAATTTAATAGTGATCACTCCTCTGCTACGTCTATACCAAATTTCACGCAAATCCAACCAACCGATTAGAAGTTATCGATTTATTTTCCAAAATGTTTGCTTCTACCCCACTGTGCACCGCAGTGAACCAGATTCCAATTTAATATCTTTTTATTTAATATTCAGAAAATTGAACTCTTGTTCTAAAAATTTACAGATTCGATCAAATGTTTTAAATTTCAAAATTTATTATTGTGCATTTGGGGTTCGTTTTCACTAAAAAATTAATAAAAAAAAAACAATTAAATGTTAATGACTCAAAGAATTAAAAATTATTTTTTGGAAAAAAAAACATTATTTTCAAAAATTAATTATTAAAATTTTTAATGAATATTTAAGTTGTTTGTAAATCCCACACCCAGTTTTATTAAATAATCATTTGGCAACTCTATTCAAATTTATTTAATTTCTTTCAAAATTTTCAAAACGGTAGTGTTGAATGAGCATTTTGTTGTATGAATGTTGTTGTCTACATATTTAACTACTCATAAGTTAATGCTTCGTAACAAAAATGCTCCCACACGCAAGTGCAATTTAAGTAGATTTTAAGTTGTTTTTTTATTTTATTTATTACGGAATAAATATATTTTTAATGTTCATTTAAAATAAACATTAGCAAATGGAGCTTAAATAGTTAAGTTTTCTTACATACATACATACATATCAATAAATTGAAACCAGAAATGATTAATAAAAAAAACATAAACAAAAACAAAAAGCCAAGTTCAATTAAAAACATTTTTTGAAGTTTATTAAAAAACACTTCCCACACCGGTAACTTTTTTAGTTGACCATAACAGAGTAACATGAAAATCAACATTTTAATTATGGGATGTACAATCTAAACATAGATATACATACATATACCTATATACTTACATATGTATGTATGCATAGGTATGTGTGTATAAATTTAGTGTATTTTAAATTATTGAACCATAACGATCTTAAATTATGTACCAGTACGATTAAATATTTTTTTTATATTAAGCCAGGGGTGGTGATTATATTAATACGCTCTTAAACAACAACATTTTTTCCAGAGTGTTTTTTGGTCGTTAATTTTTTATGTATTTTTTTTTCTCTTCTTAACTCATTTCAATATCTTAACTTAAATGAATTTTTTATATTATCGTTTGCATTTTAAGTTGCTGGATTTTTTTTTGTTTTTTGATTGTAAACACCCAAACAACATTCCATACCAGATTTTTTATAATTTTTGTTTTTTATTTTTATCACAATTGTTTTGTGCCAAATATTTCTTGGGTCATTATTTTCATGGAAAATTATTTAGCTCTTCAAAAGAACATTCAATGCATTTCAATAATAAACGTTGGATAATTTGTTTTCGGAATGTCTGAATGTATGTAGACGAATGTAAACAATTTGCGGTTAAACATTTGGAACATAAAGTTAACGGTATAGTGTTATTAAAATACCCTACCCTTAAGGTGTGGAATTATAATGTATAGGACAGAAGTTTAAAATTTTAAAAAGGGGCCATATGCATAAATATGCAAATAGTTGCATTTCTTAAAAACTTACTTAAGCCAAATTGTATTTTATATTTGAATAAAATATTTAATAAGCATCCGGCGCGAAGGACCATAAAAACGTAACATTTGCTTGTTGTCTTTGTATTATAGTACCAAAAGAATGTTTATGAATTAAAATTAAAAGCAGTCGAATGAAATATTTTTAAGACTTTTTATAATACATTAGTACATTTTTTTTTGAGACCTAACCAATAGTTGATTGCGTATTGAAAAGGAGTTTCATAGTTTTGCTAACTTTACATTCTGCTAGGAATTTTTATCACATATTTGTAACCCAATTTCTCTCTTCTCTATCAATCAACTTGGGAAAACATTTTGGCTTTAAGTTATGGAAACTATTTATTTAAGTAGTTCTTTGGCAATGAGGCATCATTATTATTTGTCTATTTGTACATTACATAAATAAGTACAACTAGCACTAAGTACTATACTAAATCCAGCTTGGTGCCGCTTAGAAAATTAAGTATGAGATGGTGTACTGAGTAAGAAGTTAGCCAGCAAAAACGAATAGATTACTTGTGTCCAAGTTAAAATCTCACTGACGGCAACAATGTTTGCTGTTTTTTTATTTATTATATTGCAGAGTTTAATGAGATCGAGCTCTATATTCGGCTATGCCGAATCATTTATGCCCTTCACCATCTTACCGACAATTCAAATATTCGCCTTAAAGTATGCCTTCATACTTTCACATTTATAAATCTTCATTGCTATGCTTGATATAGATGTTTGTGTGTGTATTTATTTTATTAATTTTTTGTTTAATTTTTGACCCATGACCCAGTTGTTTGTGAGCAGATTTGGTTGATTAATAAAACCAACATTTTATCAAAATATCAAAAATCAAAAATGTTGTTTGTCTGATATTTCAATTATTATTGAACCGATTTATTTAAAATTTTCAGATTATAAATTTAGAAAATTCGAAAACCGGTGTTAATAACCGGATTTAATTTCAATAGCAAAATTCTCGATAGGATTTCCGAAGATTAAATACATATATTGTATATGTCAGTTATTGATGGGCTTCACAAACGCCATTTTAACCGACTCACGGATGGACAGATACGGTCATATCGTTATCAATTCTTTCAAAGATCCAGAAAATGTCAACCTTTTTGCTGTCAGACGATGGGTATAATACTTACCCTTTACCAGGCGCGTATATAGCTAAAGCTTTTGGGGGAGCAAAATATAATGATTTTCACAACTATTTCCCTTAATTTTATAATTTAGTACAAATTAAGAATTTTCATTTTGGGGGAGGAAATTTCCCTTTTTCCTTCCTGTGGATCCGCGCTTGCCCTTTACACACATAAATTTAAAAAAAAATTGATATTTCTGCCAAATTCCAAAACAAAAAAAAAGTTAAATTAAAAAAAAATATTTTAAAATTTGCGAAAAATTTCATATTTTTTAAAAAATTAAGTTCTTTTCAATTTTTCCAAAAATTAATTAAATTTTAAAAATTTAAAATTTCACCAAAAATCTAACATTTCTTAAAAAATGCGCAATTTAATAAAAAAAATCCGAAATTTTGTTTTTATTTTATTAAAATTTGCACAAAAATCCAAATTTGTCTTATAAACACAATGTTTATCTTTTAACTATTGATTGTATCAAATTGAAATGAATAGAAAGAGTTGTAGGGGAGGACATAAGCAGTCAGAAAATTATCTTGTAGCGATAAAACGAGTAAATAAAAATTTAAAAAATTTAAGTCCGATTTCAAAGATTTTTATATTTTTTCCATAAATTTTAAATTCGATTCTAGAAAAAGTTTGGGAGGTAAAGATTTGTTACCAAAAAAATTTGTGTTTGGTCCAGTGTGCGAGAGTGACATTAAAAGAATAAAATAGTGCTTAATATTGTAATTTTAATTATAATGAATTAATAATAATAAATTATTTTCTAATTCTAAGATCAACACACTTTTTAATGAAAGCATAATATGAGTAATAATATCAAAGACATGTAAACTCCCTTGGGAAAGTTAAGAACAATATTCTTAACTTTATTATTTTTAAAAATAAATATTTTAAGAAAAAAATTCTCTCAATTCCCAATAATAAACCAGTTTATCTATTGAGGTATTTCAAATTCGTTGCAACCTAAAAAAATATTATTCCATATATTGTTTGCAATTTTTTCAGGTATTCTCTTTCAAAAGTTTATTCGTTGAAAAAAATCTTAAAAACTTGGCTTATACTAGAAAAAAATATTTGCATAAACTTCATTGTTATGAGGTAATTTTTTTTAGAAGAATTCTGAGAAATAATAAATTATTACTCTCAATATGATTTTTTTCCAAAATGAAATGAATACAAATACAAAAAATAAAACAACAATAACAGTTAAAATCGTGATGTCTAGCAAATGCCATAAAAATATCAAATACAAAACAAGTTAAAAAAAATTATGAGTCATTTAGGAATGTCTTAATTTTATAAATAGAAACAAAAAAAATCTTTTTTATTTTTAACTAAACAAACAACAAATACATATACAAAAAACAACAACACTTAGAAACATAGAAAAAAATCTCCCAAATAAATTTGACAAATTAAAACTAACTTCATAAAAAAACAGAAAGAGATTTAAAATTTTAACTTCTAATGATTCGTATTAGTCAGCGTTCACACCAAGCAATTTTCTTAGCTG
Organism: Phormia regina; assembly: GCA_001735545.1. Classification (NCBI taxonomy): domain Eukaryota; kingdom Metazoa; phylum Arthropoda; class Insecta; order Diptera; family Calliphoridae; genus Phormia; species Phormia regina. Next base: position 15,756 of record MINK01174864.1, read on the forward strand.
CAATTTTGATTTTGTAGAGAGTTAAAGAGAATGCAAAAGCATAATATTCCCTTTCTCTCTCTCTCTCTCTCCCACGAAATCTGAATTACAGCAAGAAAAATAGCTGTGTGTGAACCCAGTATATACTTCATTAATAATAATAATATTTTTTCCTATTTGATTATTGTTTAGGCATTAATTATATTTAATAATAAAAAATATGGTGACAATAAAATAAAACTTTTTTGTTCCGCCACCTGACCTAAATATGACAACAATTTCAATTATTTATTTGAACTTAATTCATTTTTATTTCCATTTTCTGTGCATTCATACTTTTTTAACTCTTTAATTTTTCATAATTATATAAAATTAAATTTTATAATCACATCATAATTATTTGTGGATTTCCTCTTGTAGATTTATTATGTTCATTTATGCGATAATTATTTATTTAAAAAAAATCTTTTATTTGTTTTTTTCACTGCAAAAATGTGATAAACGTTTTTACGTGATTTTAAGCAACAATTTAACCGACGAAGCCGAACAATTTGCAAAACATTTTGTAGACATTTGATTTCTTTTAATGCATTTATGTTTCGTCTGTTTAAATTATAATGAGAGGAGGCACTATATATTTAGTGTGAAAATAATATAGTTAGTATATGTAAGTAAATATTATTAGGTATTGTTTAAGAGTATTTTTGACGTTAGATGCAGCTAGAGAAACACAACATGCAATATTTAAACGAAGATTAATGCAGAGAGGCGAGACTAGGAACAATTAAAATATTTAGTAGTAATAAATTATAAAGAAAATTGTATTACAAAAATTTTCTTAGTATTAAATATTAAATTAAACCATTTTGCATTTTAGTTTAAGGGCAAAGTAAATTTTAAAAATTGTCTTAAAAATTATGAAGATCTAAATAGAGATAGAGACGAGTGTCTAAACTTTAATTCACACTATACAAATATTTGCAAAATATTTTTACTGTTTTTTGTTGTCATTGTTAACACTAAATATTTTTAACAAAATACTTTTTTATATTTAAACAAAAAACAATAATAATATAAATTATAAATAAATAAAATAATGTTTCGGCTTTCATTTATTTTCCTTGTTATATTAATTAATAAATTGATCAAATATAAAGAAATAAGTGATAATTTAAATAATTTAAATAAATTTATTACTAAATGAAATTATATTTTTTGTATTTTTATTGAAATTATTTAAAAATTCTGAATAACAACATAGGGACCCAGCAAAAACTTGGTAATGGCATGTAGTTACCGATGCAATTACTTTTCAATGATA
>MINK01174865.1:0-27132 GCA_001735545.1 Phormia regina
GACGGGGTTCACACACAGCAATTTTTCTTGTCGCTATTCTGACTTTGCAGGCGAGAGAGGTAAAGAGAATGTAAAAGTTTAGAATTCTCTTCACCTCTCTGCTCTATAAACTCAGAATTGCGGCAAGAAAAATCGATGTGTGTGAACCCCGACTTATTATTTAAAAGCACAAAAAACATATTAAAATTAAGTTTCTTAAATTTTCCTGAAATATGTTCTCTTGTGTATATTTTTGATTAGATAACAACCAGTTTAGTCTTATATTGCTCTATATCTATATGGAATTAATAAAACTTTTCTTTATATTTAAGAAAAATCTAAAGCGACTTTATATTTCTACACCCTTGAACTTTAGACTATGATTAAAAATTCAACATTAGCAAAATCAATAGAAATTTATTTCTGAAACATTTATGGAGTTTTATTTTTTAGAATTTGTAAAAGAAAAATTAAATTTATCAAATTAAAAAAAAAGTAAATTAATTAGATTCGATTTTTGTAATATAAAGACCTTTTTCAGACTCATTGACTTTGATCATTTTTTATATGAAACTGAACTAATTAAAAAAAAATTTCAATATATTATCTGGGAATATGTTGCTTGTCTTAAGATATTTTTAAAACATTTTTTTCTACTATCTAATGACCTTTATTTTTGTAAAGTTATGAGCTCTTAAAGATTTTTCATATATGAGATATTCATCTTTGTTACCCTATAGCTTATTTTGTATTAAAACAGGGTGACTGCAATAACATTTTTCTGAAAGCTTAAATTCTTCTCTATAACTTTTCTTTATAATTTAATTCGTTACGATTATTAATTTCGGAGATATAGATTTCAAATTTAATTAAAAATTTTTGAGCTTTTTATAAACTCGAGATGTTTAACTCATATTATAACAGGGTGTATACAATCAAATTTTTCTGAAAGCTTAAGTTTTGCTTTTAAAGATTTTTTCTATACGAGGTAGACCAATTTGATAGTCTATAACTCATGCTGTATTAAAACAGGGTGCCTATAACAACATATTTCTAAAAGTTTAGATCCTAAAAAAAAACCTTTTGTAAAGGATCTTTCTGTAGTAACATTTTCGTGCTTTTTAAAAATCGATGTGTTTAACTCATATTATAATAGGGTGTATACAATATTAATTAACTGAAAGCTTTTGCTCTGCTCTTAAAGATTTTTCCTATACGAGGTAGACCACTTTGATAGTCTGTAGCTCATGCTGTATTAAAACAGGGTGCCTTTAACAACGTTTTTCTAAAAGTTTAGATTTTTTAAAAATCTCTTTTTTAAATTGGATACATTTAGGAGATACAGATTTTTAAATTTTTTTGTCAACAAATTTAATTTAAATTTCAAATTTAATTGAAAAATTTCCAGCCTTTTCAAACTCGAGGTATAAATCCCATATTATACGAGAGTGTATACAATAAAATTTTTCTGAAAGCTTAAGTTCAACTTTGACACTCAGTAGCTCATTTTGCATTAAAACAAGGTGACTACAATAACATTGTGCTAAAAGCTTAAATCATTCTATATAACTTTTCTTTTTTTAATTGGAGATCTGTACTTTAGGGGATACAGAATTATCAGATTTTTAAACAAATCCCTTGCGATGTAGGACTTCAAATTTAATTAAAAAAATTCGATCTTATCACAGGGTGTTTACTTTATAAATTCTCTCAAAGCTTAAATACTTCCCTATAACTTTGCTATAACTTGCCATTCAATTAAGCTACTAATTAAGAAGGCCCACTGTGACGTAGGCAATAATAAAAAGTAATAAGGAAAATTTCTTAATTTTCTTAAGCTTTCGAATAAAAAAATGTTGTCAATAAACATTTTTTTTGAATATCTAAAACATGTTTACATGTATAGCAAGTAAAATGTCTTCCCTCTCAAAAACTATAACGTTATTTAAGGTTCTTTTTTTATTATTTTGGTAGCTTAAATATAGCTTTAATGTTTATGAGAGTATCAACACATGATTATTTATTTCAATAGTATACATGTAATGTTGTTTACGTTTGTGTGTGTCTCTCTCTCTCAATTTATATGTAAATTATAATGCGGAAGTGTGAAATTGTGGGTGTGTAAGCGTGAAGTGTATAAATTGATGTCTATTTGATTGTTAGGGAAATAGATATATTGTATACATATATGTTTGTATGTATTGTGTTTGTATATTTGCGTATTAACACGCGTTTTTGTTGTTATTGATGCCTAATTTTTTTTTGCCAACATTAGCACGTAATTTAATGCTACTTTAGTGAGCAATAACTATACACCAAATAAAATTGTTAATACATATTTAAGTAGATATATGTATGTATATTTTTTGATAAAATTAAACTACTTGGAAGAGAGGAAATAATAGAGAATTTATAGAATTAAGTAATGGTAACAATAGTATACAAACATAGAAAATAGTATGAGAAAAGAATTCTGTAAAAAGGTTTATGGAGTCAAAAGTTATTAAACATTAGTTGATAATTTGTAATTATTACCTAATGCTGTTAAATAAATAAATAAAAAATAAAAATACTTTTGTTGTTATATAAGAATTTTCTCAAGTAATATATAAAATATTGATATTTTTCTGAAAGATAAGGAAATAAGACACATTCTGAGCTAAAAAAAAAATGTATTCCTGCGATCACCAGGGTTTCCCAAATATCACCTAATATTAAAATAAATTTACAATATTCAGCTTAATTTCTCAAACTTTAAAAAAGGTTTTAGGAAAATTTTAATACTATTTGTATTATCCAAGATGTCTTAAATCTTTTAAAAATATAAATTTTTGTTAAACGATATCGATGACAAAAATATAGCTTAAAAACGAAAAAAATCCATTTTTGGAAATTTTTGATATTTCTTTGGGGAATTGCGGGATTTCTATTGTTAATCTTAAAAAGAAAAACAACATTAACAATTGTGCTTTTAAAAATTTATTTACGCAAAAAATTTCATTTAAAAATATTCAATAACAAAAATTTTATTGCATAATTAAAAATCTTTAGAATTAAAAAAAATCTCTAATTAATTATTTTTCGGTGTTTTTTTAGCAAAAATTCCTTGAAAAAGGTTTAAAATGTAAAATTTTTTTTATTTATTTAAAAAAAAGACAAAATAAGCTTTAAAAAAATTATTTTGTAGTCACCCTGTTAAAATATTTCTTAAGCAACAGGGTGTCAAAGTTGCTTACTTTGAATATAAAAATATTTTAAAAGCTAATAACTTTTACAAATTAAGTACGATTTTAATAATTTTTTAAGATAATAATTTAATGAGATAAATATATTTACATATTTAAATTATATCCTGCAATTAGAATATATTTGCTTGAATTTTGATTTCCTTTGCTAGTAATTTAATTTTTTTTGCTTAATTTTTTTTTTTTTTTTGTAAATAACTTTGTTGGTGGAAGAGCAAAAAATTTTTAAAAATTTTTAGAAATTCCTACAACATTCCTTAATAATATGTTAAAAGATTTTTTTGTTTATCTTAATTTTTTTAATAGTAAAAAATTATTAAAATTATCTCTTCGAAAAAAAATATATAAAATATTATATTTTTAGTTTTTTGCGAATAATTTCATTAATATTTCATAAAAAAATTCTTAAAAAATATTTTCTAAAAGCCAATATATTCCAAAATAATATATTAAAAAAAATTTAAAATTATCTAGTTTCATTTAGTCCTGAGAAATTATCAAAGTTAAAATTTTTAAATGATTTTCTACTTAATCACATTTCTTTTTACAAAATTTAAATTTTTTTCCTTTTTTTAAAAATTTCATAAATAGAAAATTTTTTTTTTAAATTATTTTAAAAGCTAAAGCTTCATAGCTAATAAAAGAACAAAGTTTGGTTTAATTGAAACTTACACCCTACGTATAGCAGTGGTTGAAAATTGAGAATTTTTTAAAAAAATTTTAAATTTTTTGTTGTAAATACACAAGATCACGTAAAATATATAAATTTTTTAAAATTATATTGATAAACTACATATGTAAAGAATGATTTAGCATTACAATGTTTCACGTCCGGCGAAAAAATTACACTGGAGAGCAAATTTTACAAAAAATTAAAATTTTTTAATCATATTTTTTAACTGTACAAAAAATTTATAAAAAAAAAAGATTTTTTAATTGTACTTTTAAACCAGTCTATTTAAAAGATAACATGTATTCCGGATTCTAAAATTCAGTTCGATTTTTTCAACGAGTAATTATTAAAAAATTTTTTAATTTAAGATTTTTTTCCCCACAAAATTAAAAATACTTCATTTTATATTATATTTAACATTCTGTGATCAATGATTTATAATATATATTTTATGATTTATATATTTGCAAATACGTATTCAATTCTTTTTATTATAAAAGGTTGCGAATAAAATTAAAAAATAGAGCTATCCATTGATATATAATGTCTATAGATTTAGTTCAATAATATAGCAGATTCAAACCAAACATTTAAGTAAGTCTTTCTACATTGACATTTTGTCCCATTTTATCAACGGAAATGTGCTACATTTTTTTAGCTCTCTAAAAAGTCTGTTATCCCTATAGAATTTTACTAACACTCTCACAGCTCATAACCATTCAAAAATGTAAATATGTATGCGTGTTAATAACAATTACCAAATATTTACTGTTTCATTGTTGATAATGTTAATGATAATTTATTATATTTTCTTTTTTGTTGTTGTTGTTGTTGAGTGGCTAATAATTTATAATCTAATTTCAAAAACCTTAATAAAAATAATTAATAATGACAGAAAGCGGCTTCAACATACAAACACAACAATTTCCGCAATTTAATAATAAAAACCAAAAATTACAAAGCAAAAGATAAAAAATAAAAAAATAAAAAAAAACATATTTCACTCAACATTAAACAAAATTCTTTTGCTTAAAAAAAACGAAAACAAAATGATGTCAGTTTGACAGGAGATGAATGGTTATAAATATATTTTTAAATAATGGACCAACGAAAAAATCATTTGTCATTAACATTAAACTAAACTAAAAAGGAATAAAAGGAAATAGAATATACAAAAGTCTCATAAATATTATTTTTATAATAAAGGAAATAATAAAGAGAAAAAATGGAGAAAAATTAATAAGATTCATGAGAAATTGGATAATAAATAAAAATGAAAGGAAATATAAGATTCATTGATGCAAAAAAAAAAAAAAAATCGGAAAACAACACACAAATATGGCCACACAAATCATAATAATAAAATATAAAATTATAAATTAATAATTATAAATTAATAAAATTAATAATTAAATAAATTATTAATTAATAAATTAATACATATAAAACTTATTAATTAATAAATTAATAATATAAATAAATAAAATATATATAAAATAATAATATATAATCTAAATAAATAAATAAAATATAAAATAAATATAATAAATAATATTATAAAATAAATAACTAAATAATAAATTAAATAAAATAAATATAATAATAATATAATATAAATAAATAATATAAATAAATTATACAAAATAATATCAATAAATAATAATAATAAATATAATAATAATAATAAATATACCTATAATAATAAATAATACATAAATAAAATAATAAATAATAAATAATCAGAAATAATAAATAATAATAATAGAAATAAATTAATAATTAAATAATAAAATAAATATAATAAACTACATACATAATTATAATCAATAAATAACTAATAAAATAATAAATAATTAATAAATATAAAGAAAATAAATAAATCAAATAATAATAATAATAAATTAATATAACTTCANNNATAAAATAAATAAAATAAATAAAATAAAAAAAATAAATAAAATAAATAAAATAAATAAATTAATAAATTAATAAATAAAAAAAAACATTTTTTAAAACAAACTTAATTAATTTGAACTTAAGATTTTTTTAAGTAAAACTATTTTATTAATAGTTTTATTAAATTAGTTTGACAAATGACGTTTCTACTAAATCTACTTTGGATAGATATTATGTATTAAAATTATAAATTTATAATATCTAAGCTTTTTTAAATTAATAAATATTAGAAAAAATTGTCTGATTTTTTTTTTCAAAATCTTTTGACCTGTAAACTCTAGCTTGATCGCCCAGTCGCCTCTATTATAAGTTGCGTGTTTAGATCGCCTTTTAAAATTGTTTTTTTTTTGTTTTGTTTTCTTTACTAAACTTATGTTAGTTTTTGAAGTTTGTCATAGACATACGTACAAATATTTTTTTCTTTGCTGGTCTAACATGTTAAAATGAATTTTAAAGCTTGGCTGGTTTTTAGTTCAAAATTATAAACATTTATTATTATATTTTTTTCTTTTAATTTTTTTTCCATTAACTATAATTAAATTGCTTTAAGCTCACGCGTGCCAAAGGCTTAAAACATACTATTTTCATTATATTTCCTCTTAAAAAAAAGCTTACACTCTTATATTTAACATAAACATCATATACGTTTAGTTTAAACTAATGTTAAACATCAACTTCGTTTAAATATAAAACATTTGCGTTATCTTTACAAGACTTCTGAAAAAAAAAAAAAACATTTCATGTTTTAGTCAAATTTTTTTATGTTTTCAACTACCGATCGTCATAATTTTTAGTTATTTATTTGTATTTTTTCTAAATTTTTAATATATTTTATTTAAGGGGCCTTTTTTTGTAAGGTCAACGACCATACAACTTCTTTTAACTTTTCTAACATTTTCTCATTAATCTGTTGCACGTTTAAACTGAACTTTAAGAAATGTTGTTCATAATGTTGTATATGTTGGTTGTATCTTAACTTACATAAGTTTTTCAACTGGATGATAAATGGCCAGTTATGCTAAGCCAACGTTTATGTATATTTTAATATTTGTGAATGGTTTTTCTTTTTTTTGGGTTTCTTTTTTTCTATGAATAGAATAATTTATTTATTTTTTTGCATAACCTTTTAGATGTATAACATAAAATGTTGCAATAGTTTTGTGAATAAATAATGGCCTAATTTAAAAGTTTTTTAAAGGGAGTTAATGTTTTTTTAATTTTTTTTAAGATTATTATTATATAAGTTGTTGTAAAGAATAATATAAATAATTACGTTTAAGGTTTTATTTGTTATTGATGAAAATAGATAATTGAAATGTTTACAATGTTTGTTAGTCTTTGGATCAATTATTTATTATTTAAATTAATGGAGATTTGGCAACACCAAAAATTTTTTATTGAGATTTCTTAAGCTCTTTAAAAACTTTTACTCTCAGCAGGCACGAATCCAGCTCAAGCTTTTGGGGAGGGGAAATATAATGATTTTCTTAACTATTTCTTTAAATTTTATGATTTAGTAAAGTTTTTTTATTAAGCGTTTTTATTTTGGGGAGGGAAATTTCCTTTTTTTCCACCCCGTGGATCCACTCCAGACTCTCAAAAGTGTGAGATTTTGGAATATGAGATAAAAGTTCTTAAGGGAATTAAGCTTTTTCCGATTGATGTATGCATGGAGGACGACATTTAAAGGCTTTTGACCTGAAAGTCAAATGATACCAACACAAATTTCCTGACGTATTTCGTCATCTGCTGTTGCTTCTACATCTGCTACGTCTGTGGTTTCTTCTACGAGCTAAAGGAGAAGTAGCTATTCCATCAATGCGTTGTATAAGTTTACTTATTTGGTTTTGGCTAAATTATAATTTTGGCTTAACCATAATTTTGTATTAGTATTCCAAAATGGAGGAATTTTTACAGAAACACGTGAAATTCCTGATGATGGAGACGTTGATGCTGATACAAATTCGTCCTCTGATAATGACAAATTGAAAAGAAAAACGTCGGGGTCACCAATGAAGAAATACAATTTATATTTTATTTTTTATAAAACGTTTTTATTCACTAAAAAATGGAAAAGTTATTATGACAAATTTTTTCTATAAAATCATTTTGTAAAATGAGACGTAATTGAAAATGTGATTTTTAAAATTTATAAACTAAATGTATGAAATAGAAACAAGTAAAATCCCCACAAATATATAATTAAAGTATTTTTTTATTTAATAATTCTTTTTATCTTTTACTAATATTTTAAATTTTTTTTCTTTCTAGGTAAGTTACAATATCTGTCTATATTTATATAAAATCAGGTAATTAAAATATTTTAACAATAAACAAATACATTAAAAAACCTGCCCTAAAATATTTCTACACTGAAAAAATATTTAATATATATTTAGATTTTTTTTAAATTGATTACAAATTTCTATATTTATTAGAATTTAATCATATATATTAATATAATTAATTTTGTAATTGTTTTATAATAAATTGACAGCTCTTAAAAAATATAAGGGAAAAAAAACAATTTGTGTATAAGAATATAGAAACAAAATTAATTTAATTCAATTCAAAAGTTTGCAGCTTATTATATCTAGTAAGAAGAAGCACTCACTAATAATAAATTCAATTATTGTAGTTATTAATATTATCATTTTGATGATTGAAGTTAAATCAAATACAAATTAATTAAGATAAGCAATTACGAAACAAAAGCGTAATTTTGTTTTTTTTTTTCAGTGTACATAATGCATTTTTTTTTTAAATTGTCATTCCAAGTTTGAAAAAAAAAAAATAAGTTTTGTGACAAAAATAAATAAAAATATTAGTCTAATTGTAAAAATTAGTTTAATATTTAAGTAAATATTAAAAAGATTCAATTGTTTTAATAAAAGTTACAATATGTGTAATTGCATGAGTTAATAAATTAATTGAACCAGTTTTTGTAACTGCTAAAAAAATTAGAATTTTCAGTGAAGAATTTGAATTGAAAACAGTTGAAAATACAATTCAATATTTAATAAATTTAAAAAATGTAAAATTTATAGTATGAGTAATTGATTAATTGATACAATTAAAAATGTATAAATTTTCCTCATTTATTAAAAATAAATATAAAAAATAAAAAAAAAAATAAATTTTTTTGGGAAAAAATGAAAACATTAATGTTTGACTAAAATGTTGTGCTCACAGGCTGCTAATAATGAAATTCGGTATAAATTTTTCTTATTTATTAAAAATATATTTTTTGAAAATAAAAAAAAATTATATTATTATTATTATTATTATTATTATTATTATTATTTATTAATAATAAAAATTTTCAAAAAAAATGTTAAAAATGAATATCTATTGGTATGTTCAGACTTGGCAAATATTTGACTAATTTCCCCATTTTAATGGGAAAATATATATTGTTTATCAGTGTAATCATAGCTAACATTTAACCGAATCTTGATTGAGCCTTTTTTATCTAACAAAACCAAATTAAACAATGGCTACAGTTTTTTTATTTTTTAAGTCTAATGGTCATGCAAATTTGGTCACATATTTGATAAATGTAAACATAGCTTCAGAAAGTATCTGTCAGTTGAAATTATTTTTAAAACATAATTATTTCTATATCATTAAAAATTTCATGCTAGATTTTTATCTAAAATGATATCTCTTAATAGAAATGATCAATTATATATAACTTCTACTTCTATTCATAATTTGACTAAATTTGAAAACAACTCAAATATATATTATTTTTTAATTAAAAAAAAATTGCCGTTGATATTAATATTAGATTAGAAAGAATTTTTAAAATATACATTTCTGAAAAAATAAACAAATTAAAAAAAGTATTATAATATTTTTAATAAGTAATTAGTTTCCGTCCAGCTGTCTGTAAGCTTAATAGAGAATTAAAACAAAGAAAAAATACTTTAGCAATTATTACTGAGAAGTAAAATATTATTTGTACTGTCACGTAGATGTAAAGTATTTGTAATGATGTTTATAAACCTTACAAAACTTTTTAGTCTTTTTAAAGAATTTATAATTAATTTATAGAACGATATAAATATGTCCGTCCATCCGTCTAGTTTTATGAGCAAAATAATACAAATTGTTAATACAAAAATACTTTTCATAAGTTTGACATTTATGATTATTATATAGCTAGGTCACAATCTATTCAAGAATTAGTTCATCTTTTTATCAAGCCCGAAGTCTTTAGCATAAGAAGTGGCTTTAAAAATCCAAAAGCTGGGATTAAATATCGGTTTTTTAAGCATATATCTGTCATTCAATAGCAAAATTTTCGAAAAAATTTCCGATCGCTTGATGTATATATTATATATTTCAAATATCGGTGGACTTCATAAACGTAATTTCAACCGACACAACAATTTTTGTCTGAAATTTTGGATTTTCTAAGAATAATACAAATTTATTAAATAATAACTATGTGTATAATTATTTTTGAAAGTAAAATTTATTCATAATACAAATGTTTATTTTATTAATTATAAAGATCATAAAAATATTTAATTTCTTTAACTATTATTTCCTTGAACATTTCACTTTTTTACGCATTATTCAACTAATAAATAAAATGATATTGGTAAGAGTAAGAAAACTATAAAAGATTGTGTAAAAATTTCTTAATTGCAGTTAATTTTTACTCCAGCAATTAACACTACAAAACAAATCGGTTTCCTTATTAAAATTGACACAGACACACACAGACACACACACACACACACACCATATGTAATAGTTAACATATTGAGGATGTCAGCTTCAAATGACTCTCTATAGCATTTGATTAGTTTTTGTTAATTTTAAATATTTTAAATGCATGATGTTGTTGTGTCACATAAACCAAAAAAAAAAAAAATTAAGTGAAAAGTTTTTTTTTATATTTTTCGGATAAAATACAAACAAAAAATATTATTGTGTAATATTTATCTGGGGGAAATGAAGATGAAATAAATTAAATTTTGTAAATTTGTATTTTCATGCATTCAAACACAATTCATATTCATAGCGGGTAATCTTTTAAATGCTAGATACATTGTGTGTAATATATTCATATACATACATGCATAGGTATATACATATGTATATATGTGTATTTAGTAAACTACCTCTTTGATAGATACTAAACCTAATGAATGTTAAAATGTAATAAAATGTCATGCATTTATTCATTTGGTGCAACCACTTCAAAATATTTACAACAAAGATAATATTTTAGATGATGCTGTTGATGATGATGATAATGATGAATACAATGAATGACACATGATCGTTAGTTGCATTGCTGCTGCTGCATTCATTCATTCATTCATTGTTTTATTTGAATTTTATTTTTTTAAACAAAAACTAAAAACAATAAATAAAAAGTCGCAGCATCTTCAAGTCAATCAAAAATTTATTTGTTTTTTTTTTTTTGTTTTTTGAAAGACACTAAAAAAGGGAAATAAACTTGAATATTTTTCTAAAGAGTTTTTTTTTAATAAAACATTTGCTTTGTTATAAATATTTTTCTTGGTTTATTATTGTTTGTAGAAGAATTAATTACAATGTCTGAGGAAATTGTCTTTAGTATTTTATTTATATATTTTTTTTTATTTTATTTAAGTTTTCTGTCTTCCATTAAATATTGTATAATATTTTAAAATTATTTTGTGTTTAAATGACATTTTTATTTCAGTTTTTTTTTTTGGATTTTGTAGTTTTGTATTAAATTAAGATTTAAAAGACATCACAAAATTCAGCTAAAAATAATTTCAATCTGAGATTATTACTATTACTTTTTTTTCGTATATTTTTTCTGGTTTTTTAAATATTGTAGAGCATTGAACTGCATAAATTAAATAAATACAGTTTATATTTAGTACAAACAAAAAAAATTGTTTTTGATTTAAATTTATTCAGTTTAGTTTATTGTTTTGTCATAAAAAATAGGGGAAGTTAAATAATATAATCATTCACAGTAGTTTTGTCCGCAATATTTGTTTAAATTTTATTTTGTGTATTTTTAAAGGTTTATTGACTGTTATTTCATTTTAAAAGTTTATAGACGATAAGATACTAATAATAATATATAAATAATTTAGGAAATGTTTTTATTTATTTTATGATATGTATTTATGCTAAATAGGCTGTTTTATTGAATTATTATTTTTTCTTTTAATCTTTTAATAGATTTGGAAGCATTATTATATGGTGATGTGAAATTTGTCGACGGCATAATAAAAAAATAATGAAAGTTGGTAGTAATTTTTTAAATAGTTATAAAAGATTTAATAGATACTATTAGGCAGCTGTAAGATTTGTTAAGAAAAAATTTAAATATCTTTTAGAACAGTTTCATAATTTTGCTCGTATACAAAGAAGAGTTAGTAAATTTTTATAAGTTTCAAAAAAAAAAATTTTTAAAAGTATAATTTTTTGAAATATAAAGGTTTTAATCTTAATACATCCCTTAGAATTTTTGGACTTTTATATAGATTTTTCATTAAAAAATTTCGATAAGAAACATAACCCAATAAATACAAAAATTTTAGAAAATTCAAAGCTGGAAAAATTTTGTTGCAACCCTGTATAAAGAGATGGAGGTTATATTAGGTTATGCTGAATTATAAATCAAATTTTTAGCCTTAAAGAATGCTTTCGTACTTTCAGATTTATAGATCTACATTACAATGTTTAATATAAATGTTTTGTGGTTGTATTTATATTATTACATTTTTTTAATTCTTGGCCCATAACTTGGTGGTTTATAAACGAATTAGGTTAATTAAAAAAATAAATAAATAAATAATTTTTGTACAAGTATTTATAATCCATATAAAAATAAAAAAGGTGCTCCGATGACCTTGTTGGTAGTGAGCTTGACTGTTGTGGGTTCGATTTCCACCAGACTCCGGTGTGTCTCACCGCAACGAGGAATAGTATTTTTGTAATTGTATTGTAATTATTTAATAAATAAATTAAAAAAAAAATTGCTTAAACCAAGGCTTCAAAAAATCCAAAAATGTTTTGCCCGATATCTGAGTTATTATTGAACCGATTGATTTAAACAAATTTAGAAAAAAAATCTAAAATCTCAAACACAAACCAAACCATATCATAAACAGAAAACCGGTTTTAAAAATAGATTTTTTAAGCATATCTTCATGATTTATAAACCGATCTTACTAGATTTTAATAGAAAAATTCTCGAAAAAATTTCCGATCATTTGATGGATGCATTAAATATGTCAGTTACTGGTGGGCTTCATAAACAACATTTCAACAGACACATGTACGTTCATGGTTTTATAAATTTTGTACGAAATTCATACATTCAGCACTCGTTCTATAGTCACGAACATAGGGGCCATTAAAAAAATAATAATAATTTTGTTAAATTATTATTAACCCTGTATGACGAAATGGAAGTTATATTCTGAATTATGCTTTTATTTCTAATTAGAAATATTATTTCTAATTTAGAAATTTGTTATTATTATTTTTTTCTTAATTTCTATGAAGGCATTTACGACCCAGTAATTTGTTCAGAGAAATGATGTAGAACTTATACAGAATTAGTTCTTAAGTACATTCCGTAGAAGCTTTTTATAATCACACTAAACTTCTACACACTGAGTGCTAGAATTGATTGTGCCTTCAATAGTTTTAAATGTGTCATTAAGCCCTCAGTGCTAACGTATGTACATTTTACGAATACTTTTATTCAGGCGCTCAACTCGCTCAAATTCTTAATAGATCCTTTCAATTCGGTAGTCAAAATGACGTTGGCATTCTAGGGTTAAAGAATCTGAAATGGTTTTGATTACTCCAGTTTTATAATTATTGATATTAGATTATCTTTTTTCTTGAGATTTTAATTTTTCTTTTTTAAATTTCTTCAAATTTTTTCTTAAAAAAATTTCTTGTAATTTTTTCTTAAAAAAATTTCTTGTAATTTTTGCTTAAAAAAATTTCTTGTAATTTTTTCTTAAAAAAATTTCTTCTAATTTTTTCTTAAAAAAAAATTTCTTTTAATTTTTTTAGGAAATATATTTTAAGAATTTTTTTAAATATATTTTTTTTTAATTTATGTTATGTTTAAAAATTTTGCTAAGGTCAAAGGTCAACTTTATATATATTTCAGCTAGATAAACTATTTTATAAAGTTTTATTTTTATATTTTTAATAAAAAGAAAAATATTTTCTTAAGTATAAAAATTTTATTTAAAAAGATTAACCCTTAAAGAGAAGTGGCTGCAAAATGATCTTTAAATTTTATGCTAAATAAATAAATAGGATCAAATTTTTTAATGATTTAATGATTTTTTCTTAATATACATAGATGCTACAAATATAATTGTAGTGTATTGATATTGCTGCAGGGGGTCAAAGGTCGTAGGTCAAAAATGAAAAAAGAAACAATAGTGAACATTTTACAAAATTAAAGTCATTTTTGTTTAAATTTGTTAACAGAGAAAAAATCTTTTTTGATATTTCTATATTAAACTTTTACCAAATTTAACCCTTTTGGGGTCACAGTGATTGATCTATTGGTGAATACCTAAAAATTCACATTCAAAATATTATTGGCTTAATAGTTTTGTTATTATTTTATAAACTATTTTACTTTTTTATAATAATTTTTAAAGTGAAAAATTAACAATTTAATGCATCATAGGTAAAATTTTGAAGAAATTATCATTTTCACAGCCGGGGGTAAAAATTTTATACAATAATTATATCTATTATATATTTTAAAATATAAAAACAATTTTGTATACTATTTAATTTAATAACTTGGCCAAATTCACATAATTATAACAAGGGTCAAAGGTCAATATTTTAAAATATGTTTCATTAAAATATTTATTTATAAAATATTGCTAAACAAAATACAAATTTTAAAAAATTAAAGAAAATATTGTATTTAAAGCAAAATTAAACTTCAATTGAGTTGGGATTAAAATTGCAATTCATTCATTTTTCATTAAGATATCAGTTTAAAATATATTAAATCCATTTAAAAATTTTGGACGTTAAATTTTTTGAAAGGATGCAAAAAGTAGAGTCAATTTCATGTCGGTCTTCACACACAGCTATTTTTCGTGTCAACAATCAGGGTTGTCAGATTTTTTTGAGCCTCTGTCGCCAAATTGTTAATCACAAATCGCCAAANNAAATTTTAAAAATAAGCCAAATAAATCGCCACCTTGTTAAAAATCGCCAAAAAATTCGCCATGTCGAAAAACGGAAAATTCAGTCGCCAAGAGCAATAAAAAATCGCCACGTTTGGCGAAAAATCGCCAGATCTGACAGCCCTGTCAACAATTCTTACTTTGTGGACAAGAGAGCTAAAGAGAATGTAAAAGTTTAGTATTCTCTTCTCATCTCTCTAGTATAAATTAAGAATTGCTGTGTGTGAACCCGGGCATAGGAAAATAAAAAAGTCTTTTTAGTATTTTTGTCAAAACTTTAAAATATATGTAAAATAAAGATTATACATAATTTAAAGTTTTTGATATCAAATCAACTTTTTTCTTATCTTTCACAGTATTGTATTAAAAAATTATTAAAATTCTTGCAAATAAGTAACTAAAATATCACCTGCAGTAATTAATTTTTCTAACAATTCCCAGGCAATTTTTTAAATTTTATTAACAACAATTTGAAAAATTTAACAAACTCTATGCATGATATAAAACACGACAATATTTTATTGTGCTGAAAACTATAAACTCGTAAATGACAATAAAATATTTCACATTTCATATATTTTTCCATATGATTTATTTCATAAAAATTAAAACGAGTTACAAAAAAATACATGTACATGAGAAACATTGTAAGTTTTCACTTTTACAACAAGTACTTTAATAAGTCATTTTTTTTTTAATTATTTTCTGTTATTGCACTTATGATCTCTTACATTTACTACATGTGTCAAGGTCCCAGTTACACTAGTCATTCAACCATCATCATTCATCTTAAAAACTCAACACAATAAAAATGTTAAGGTAACAATATGTGTAAATGCATCTTGAATACCGGCAAACTTTTTTTTTCTTTTAAAAAGAGGAAAAAACCCTAAGAAATATAAATATTACTTTTATGATTTTTTTTCTTTGACAAATTATTAAGCACTTTTTTGTTGTAGCAAAAAAAAAAGTTAATTATCCTCTGGTATTGATACTGACAATGGGAAGATCTTAACATTTCATTTAAAGTTTTTTTGTTATTATTGCATTTCCAATATTTTTATATTTTTTTGTTTAAACGCCTACAGTTTATCAATTCGTTAAATGAAAGAAAACTCCCCTCGATTTATTTTATTTTAAGTTTTATATTTTAAAAGGCAAGTGGACATAAAAAAGAGATTTGGTGCCATATATAACGAATTTGGAATGAGCTATGAAATTTCTTATGGATTAGAGTTATTAATATAAAAGAATTCAAAAGTTTAAAATACTTAAACCAATTTATTTATATTTTTTTAATATGAAATAATTTGTTTTTTTTTTTAATTCTGTTTCGCGTGCTGTAGGGCATCATATGAAAATAAATATTTATCATGATTTCATGAAATATAAATACCAGAAGAGAAAAAAAAAACTTAACACTCATAAATGAAAAGTACATACATGTAACAAATGCATTTTTAATTAAATTGTAAATGTTGAATGTTTATATTTGTTGTTTTAATTAAATTTTTAATTTTGTTTATTTTCATTATATTTACTTTATTATATACAGCATCATCATGCATACAAACTACCATTGAAAACGGCTTGAAAAATTTTGCAATTTTGTTTATAGAATGAAAATTTTATAGCAATTCATTATACCCTACAACTTTATAGGTAGAGAGGGTTTAGTATAAATGATCTAGTATATGTAACGGTTAAAAATTATAAAACTTTTTTTTATTTGAATAAAAAATGTGGTTTAAAATATATTACTAAGCTTATTTAACAATGTCCGTCCTTCTGTCTATCTTTAGAGTATAAATGTAAATATTGCATTTAAATTAAAGATCGTTATTTTTAAACAAATCTCAGGATAGTTTGGCATAGGAATTATTTATTTCGATCTTGCTTGGCCTATCAATGGCCAAGGAAAAAGAATCGGTGCTAGGATTTGACGATATCTGTCTCTTTGTATATCTTAGGGGTATTCGTGTAAAGTTTATAATAATATTTAAGGTAGCAATTTTAAAGAAACTTTACGAAATTTAGCACATAATTTATTGATTTCAATTTAAATAAATATAAGGAATTGTAGTCTATTTATGTAAAGGTTAAATGGTAGGACCAAACGCGTTCACATGGAAAGTAGTAAGAATTATATTTTAATTTTTAAATAATAAAATAGTATCTATAAAGCTAATCGTGGATTTTATTAAAATTTTCGTTAAGTGCTAATCTTGAACACTTTGATTGAAGTTTAGCTGGAAGTATTTAGAAACAGTAAATTTAAAATCTAATTAGGAACGATTTTATGATGTCTGTCCTTCTGTCTGTCCTGTAGAATGAAATGAAATTAATCCATGATTATCTTTTTGTTTAATTAGGAAGGATAAAAAGTAAAACAAAATCTTTTTTCTCTGCAAATGCTGGTTGTTTTAAAGGGCTTTAGTTTTTTAAATAAAAATTATTTCAAAATCTTATCAAACTCGATTTAATGATATCTGTCCTTCTGTCTGTCTTATAAGAAAAAACACATAATTTTAAAAAAGTTAATACACAAATTTATTTTTTCAATGAGGACTGGTGAGAAAGAGAATAAGATCATTTGACTTCACAAATGGTGTTACTATTTATGGACTTTAGTTTTTATAAAATAATTTGTTCAAAATTTTATCGGACTCGATTTAATGAAGTCCGTCCTTCTGTCTGTCTTATAAGCAGATATACGTTATTTTAAAAAATTTAAAATTTAAAGAAAGTAGCGTATTCTTTTTGTTCTAAGAGAACCAATGAGAAGGAAAACCATATAATTTTCCTCCTTTAATAACGTTAGTATTAAAGGCCTTTAGTTTTTATATAATAATTGGTTCAAAATCTTATGGGGTTGAATTTAATGATGTCCGTCCTTCTGTCTATCTTATAAGAAAAATCACATAAATTAAAAAAAAAAATTAACAAACGATTTTCTTTATGTTCAGTGAGGAACGATGAAAAGGAAAACCATATAATTTTATTCCACAAATACCGGTACTTTTAAAGGCTACAGTAGTACTAGGAAATGTATTATAATCAAGACAAATTTTTATCGTACTCCATTTAATCATGTCTGTCCTTCTGTCTGTCTCATAAGAAAAAACACATAATTAAAAAAAAAAAAACTTAAAACAATGAGAAGGAAAACCAGTTAATTTACTCCACATATATCGGCAGTAATAAAGACATTCCCGGAAAAAACTTCCATTGCCAAATAATGAGTTAAAATGCTATGAAATAACTTACACTTTCGCAACTTAACTCATTATTTTAACACGGTGATGTCATTAGAGGCAACTAGTTACCATATATGCTTCCAAAAAGGATCTTAAATAATTATTTACTTTAAAATAAATGCCTATTAATCTGCTCAACAGTTACACAAATAGTGACATGTAATGCAGAGAAAAGTTAACTGTTGACACAAAACAACTTCTAAGTATTGCAGACGGGTCATCGATATTGACCTTGCATTGATAAGCATGTTGTTCGTTATTATATGTCGTTACCAAGTTTTTGCTGGGTTTAATTAATGTTATTCTGGATTTGTAAAGTTTTTATCATTTACTTATTTAAATTCTATAGATTTTCTAATAAATTCTCACAACATGTGTATACTTAATGCAGGAGTGGATCCAGAACATCTTTTTGGGGGAGGAAAATATAATAATTTTCATAACAATTTCCTTAAATTTCATTATTTAGTACAAATTTTTCACTAAGAGTTTCCATTTTGGGGAGGGGAGAAATTTCCTTTTTTCAACCGTGGATCCGCGCCTGATTTAATAATTTTCTTCGACAAAGGCTATATATTTCTTAAATAATAACTCAAATCATTTTAAATTTTCCCTGTCAATGTAGTGCCTCAAAAAGTCTTTGAAATCTTTCACTTTCTTACAAATAATTTTTCTCAACATTAAATTTATTAAAAAAATTTCATTTAGTACTTACTATTTATATAGTAAAAGTAACGAAAATAAATACTATTTTCAAACAAAATAAACATGTATAAATTTTATGTCGCTATTAAACGAATCATACATGTTGCATGTTACCACCAACACCACTAAATAAAAAGAGGCAGTACGAAATGAAATTAAATCAAATATTTAATCTTTTCTTTCATTTTCTATTTGTAAAACATACTTTTTTTATCATATAGTTTGTTAGTTAAAAAAATAAAACAAAACTATTTACAAAAAAAAAAAAAAAAGAAACTATAAAAAACACGACACCTAGAAAGTGAAATGAAAAATGTTTAACAGAAAAACACCTTAACAACTAAAACAGCAGCCAAATGCAGCAACCAACAATAACGAAAATAGTTTGAAAAAAAAAAATTGTAACTTTATCTGTATCACTAGCTGACTGCAATGGTCATAAAATAAGAAATAATGAATTTAAACTGCATTCATAATTCATTCGTTTATAAAGTAAAGTATCTTTCCCTGTAGCAAATGTTGGGTATTTAAGCAAAATTTAAACATTTTTAAGGCAATGATGATTAACATTATTAATGATAAATTATTTAAATATGAAAATATTAAAATCATATCGGTGATAGTTGTAACACTTTACTTAAAAAAAATGTATTTAAATTTTATGGAGATTAGATAGGTAATTGAAAGCTTGAATTTAGATAAAAATTAAGCAAATATTTCTTAATTTGTTTAACTATTTTTAAAATAGTTTTTATATATTTTTCAATACTAATAACTAATATCCATGTGAATTTTTAAATTGTATTGCTATAGAATTTAGTTCTATGTAGCTAATAAATAACCTAATTAATTTTTAATATTTATTTAAGTTTTTTAAAAATGTTTGCCATAACCTGTTATATTGAACACAAAAATCGTGCTAAAATTATGACACATTTTTTTTTTTTATTTTTTTTGCCAATATATGTTTATTTTTATAAAAATTTGCATTTTATAGCAAAAATTTATTAGTATAATAAAAACACACTTAATAAATTGACAAATCTTAAGAGAAAAACAACTGCATAATAGAAAAAAATAATAATAATAAAATATGAAAAAACATTTAACTTGACCTAATCTAGGGGTGCGGTCAAAATTCAGTTTGAATGTTGATAATGATATTCAAAAAAAAGCTAAATTAACAAATTTATAAAAAAAGACATAAAGTACCAAACAAAATAAAAACCTGTCTTAAGCAAAACGTGAAATATACATATAAATGATTTGCATGTTCAAATAACCACCCAGCATTATTTTAATAAATAAATTTATGTGGTAACCTACATATGTGGAGTAGATATTTTCAGATGACCATTGGGTATGTAATTTAATTGATTTTGTCCTTTCGTGTGTAACATATCGAAAAAATCATTTGAAACCTTATAAAGTATATATTTTCTAGGTCCTGATTATATTCTGAGTCAATCAAGCTATGTCCGCCTGTTGAAAGCAGGATAGGGCTTAAACAGAACAATTATAGGGGTATGAAATTTTAAAAATGTCTCCAAAATGATTTGTCTCATTTTATTACAAAATATGTTGAAAAAAAATTTAATTGAAAATGTCTTCAGGTCTAGTTTTGATTAATTTTTAATAGGGTCAGTAATAATAGCATCTATTTTCAGTAAAAATTACATTTTTTATTCTATTTTTTTTTAATTTTAAAAATTAATTAAAAAAACGAGATCGAGGCTGTATTCGGCTATACCGAATGTTTTATTTGTACCCTTCACCATCTAACCAATAAATAAAATTTTCGCCTTAAAGTATGCTTTGATATATTCAACCTACATTGCTTTTTGCTTATTGCCTATAACACGGTTGCTTATGAAAAAATTTAGTTGATTAAAAATTTCTAAATTTTATACAAATATGTATGACCGATCGTTATAAAAGAATCTGTAGCTTAAACAAGGGCTTCAAAAATAAGAAATACGTTTTGCTCGATATTTCAGTAAGTACTGAACAGATTTTTTAGTACCAAAATTCCGAAACCTCTTTGCAACATTTAAGTCTCTAGCATAAACAGAGGCTTTATAAACACAAAAATTGGTTTTAAAAACCGGGCTTTTCCGCTATTTATAAACCGATATTGATGAATTTCAATAGACAAATTCTCGAAAGGATTTCCGATCGTTTGACATATATGTTGTATAGATCAGTTTTCAGTGGGCTTCATAAAAGCGTTTTCAACCGACAAACGGACAGACGAAAATGATCCTTTTCTAGTTAGGATCCAGAAAATACCCAGCAATTCATTTGGTGGCGATTAATCCGCATTTAGGCTGTAGGATTCATTGGTGTATAGACACCTGCCGCTCTCCTTCGATCACCATTGAGCGTATTAGCAATTGACACTTTACTGACTCTAAGATAAGCGGGAAGAAGACGAAAAGAAGAATCAAACATTTTTAACAGACTCATTGTGATCAGTAAAGTGGTTGTGTGTGTCCTAAAGTTCCACTTTGTAGCCGTTAAAGTGGCTGTGTATTTAAAAAAGGGGTCACCTTTAGGCAGGCGCTTATCCAACTTTTGAAGGAGAAAAATATAATGATTTTCTCAGTTCCATTTTATAGCCGTTAAAGTGGCTGTGTATTTAAAAAAGGGGTCACATTTAGGCAGGCGCTGATCCAACATTTGGAGGAGGCAAATATAATGATTTTCTCAACTATTTCCTTAAAATTTAAGTTTTAGTATATATTTTCCCAAAAGCATTTCCATTTTGGGGAGTGAAATTTCCTTTTTTCCCTCCACGTGGATCCGCGCCTTCCTTTAGGTCATCGAAATGCCTATTGGTCCTTAAGTAGTTGTGGAGGTGATTGTGTGTGTGCCAAAAAGTGACACTATGAAGTCGTTGAGGTCGCAAAGACTTCCTTCTAGGACAAGCCCTTGTTAAAGTGATTAGTCACGTGAGTAATAAAGTGACTAGTGGTACCCCAATGTAGTCGGTTAGGTAACTTGTACGCAACAAACATCATTGACTATGAAGTCGTTGAGGTGGCAATAAAATTCCTCCTAGAACAAGACCTTGTTAAAGTGATTAGTCACGTGATTAATAAAGTGACTAGAGGTACCATTGACTGCAGGGTATTTACTTTTTTGCACTCCGACGAACCTTTTGAAAATTTCAAACGCAGTGACCCTTTACACCTGTGTGTCTATCCGTCTGTCTACTGAAAATAAATTTCTGGAATTTTGGATTATCCTCCTCAGTATTATCCTCCCTGCAATATTTTGTGAGATAGAGATTTATTACCAACATTTGTGATCGGTAACATTATGAGAGACGGTTGGACAGATTTATTTAGAACTTTAGTACTTAAGGCATGATAGTAAATGTGCAATAGTACAAACGCATAAATAGCTAAAAAAATTCACATAATTAACACACAATCATATACGATCGTGATTAAGATCTTAGTAGGGTATTTCTTATTTCTCCTTAGTCTTTAAATATCAGCATGTTATAAGATGAATTATATTAAAAAGTGGATATGATTACTTTATCATAATATAATCATTATAATTCAACTTTCCTGTCTTAATATATTTATATGCAAGCGTATATTTTGTTTTTAAATATTTTTTTCTCTTGTATTTTTTTTTCTCCAACAAAAAGGAACACAAACCAAAAAAAATTACAAAATAATTTAAAATGAATCATGATGATGCCATGTCAAAGCAAAAACAAATAAATACTTTCTTAGTACATGTAATATGGAACCAACCATAAAAGCAACCTTCTTTTTAAGTAACTTACCATTAAAAGAATGAGTGAGTGAGTGAGTGAGTGAACGAGTGATATCATCCTATACATTTGCAGCATGCAATTACAACTTGATCATGCGAACGAATATTGCAAAAAATTATGTTTTTTTTTCTGCTCTTATATTTATCTTGTAGTTATTTTTTTATCATTACTTAAAAGGAGAGAAATGTTGTTATGGAGAATTTCACTTTTTTCTTTAATTTTTTTTTTTTGTTTTTGAAGTGAACCAATTAAAATTTTTGTTACTGATGAAAAATGATTCTTTAAATGTACATAGGTATATGTATACCATTGGTGTTTTACTTAAATAAAATTATGATGATAAAAAAAGAATTATGATTAATTGGGAGTTTTGTTTAAAAACCTGATATTTATTTCCTGCTGTTTGAATATTCATAATTTAATAAAGAATTCTTAACAAATTGGAAATTCTTAGTAAATGTATTTTTTTGTGCACTAAAGCTTATATAGAGGATGTGGTACGTGACCTTTTGAATGCTTGAGATTAATTTGATTAGATTGTAATTTTTGGACATTTGAAGTTGCTTTGTGTTAATTTAAAGGGAAATCTTAGAAGAAAAAAATAAAGTAATAAAAATTTAATTATAAAGTCCACATTTATTGTATTTATGTTTAGAACATATTAAAGTTTTTCATAGAGACCGGATGTTAATACCATCGAAAAACAATCTTTAATGTTCAAAAGATTACAAAAATTATTCATCATTATTTTCATTAATACCAAAACGTTCAGGAGTTACCAAAAAAGGGCAGTTTTACTACTTCAAAAGTGAAACCAAGTGCATATTTTCAACTTTTTTGGAAGTTATTAAAAATTACTTCCAAATAAGTGAAAATAAGTTAAAACTTAGTGAGAAAAAATGTTAATAATTTCTAAGTAAATTTTAATAAGGCTGAAACATAATTTTTATTAAAAATTTTTTGTAAACGTATTTTTAAGAGAAATACTTCGATAGCAAGGAACAAAAAGTATAAAAGAAAAAAATCCTACCAGTATTAACGATGGATTACAAAAAAAACTTCTGCAGCTCTTTTGCACCAATAAGTACTTCCTTCTAGTGACAACACAATGTTAAATTCATGACTTTTTCAGTTTTTTTTTTTCTGGAGAGTTTCAGTTTTTCATCGTGATCGAAAAAGTTAAAAATTATTTTGAACTTTTTTCATCGGATGAGAAGGAAAAAAATGTATTTTGCTTCATAACTCCTAAACCAATTTGTGCCAATTTGAAATTTGGCACAAATAAAGAGAAGGTTTCATTATCACTATATGTATTTTTTAAGAGTTTTAAAATATTGTTTTTTGAGATATTATACTTTAATCTTTATATTATTAAATTTGACCTTTGAACTTTCGGAATATATAAATATTTTAATCGTCCTTTTAGAAACAATTTATTTAAAAATAAGAATTGAAATAAAAATAAGAATTTTTCAATGAACATTTTAGAAAGTCTGATTACTTTTGGACAAAATTCAACCTCTTTTTTTTACTCAGAAAAATAGTGATTTGAGTAATATTTGTAAAATTTAATATCTTTACCGAATTTCATTGAAATCAGAGATATTAAATCCGAAAATACCTGTTTATACCCTACAGCACCATAGTTGGTTGTGGTATTATGTGTTTGTGCAAATATTGTAACGCAGAGAAAAAATTTTCCTACCTTTAAGTATACCGTTTCCTACCTTAAGTATACCGTTCGAATCAGAATCACTTTCTGTGTCGATTTAACGATGTCCGTCCGTCTGGATGGCTGGACGCTTGTGAGCAAAGTACAGGTCGCCATATTAGAGATAATTTAATGAAACTTAGTAGTTATGAATTTTTTTGGCTCAGTGATGAAGCCTATCGATTTTGGTCATGATCGGCCCATTGTTTCACCTAGCCCCTATACAAACGTTCTCCCGGAATAGAGTTTTAACACTCAAAAATACCTTAGAAATTGAAATATAAAACAATATAAGATTAGTGACCCTGCAAAATCCACCCATCATTTGACCTAGCTCCCAATAGAGACCACAATTCTGGGAATCACAGAAAAGTTAAATACATGTGAATCTTAGTATCGACGTAATATTCTGCAATAGTATGTTTTTATTTTTCACTTTATACAAGTATAGGTCCATAATTGCCTCTTTCCCGAATTTCGGTACACATAGGCAATAGTGTAGGGTATCATATGGTCGATTATACCTTCTTCTCTCGTTTTTGTCTGTTCTTATATGGAATCACTCATATTTATATTGAAAAATAAAAAACCCTTACATATTTTTTTTTAACAAATAAGAAAACATTTTGAACTTTAAAGATATTTATTTTGATTGAAAAATAAAAATAAAACGCTTTCGGGTGCATAGTGTTTCATACTTTGAATTTTGACATTTCAAAAGCTCAACTTGACATTTTTCGGATTTTTACATCATAGGTGCATACGTTTTCGTTGGACTCCAAAAAAGTTGATGTTTTTTGGATCATTCAAAGAAGTGATGTCGATATATTCATGTCGGTTGAAATGGCTTTGATGAAGCTTATCGATAACTAAAGTAAACAATATATATATCAAACGATCAGAAATCATTACGAAAATTTTTCTATTGAAACTCAGCACAATCTGTTTATAAAGAACGAAAGAACGTAACAGAATCATTCCATCTTTTACAGAAATATATTTTTTAAAAGAAGGATTTTTTTTGTAAGAATTTTGTAAATATTTTGCAAATTCGAAATTGTAGAGTGAAAGGTTATCTGATAAAATAGTTTACAATTTCTTACTATTTTCCAATTTAGATAATGATAGTATTAAAATAGCACTAAAGCAATTTATTTTGTACTATTAATATACAATTAAGATATTTTACTATAGATAATAGATTAACTACTCTGTCTACAATTTTTTTAAATTAAAACCCTTTAACGTGCATGACAACAAATTGTATCAAAACAAGTAACAGGTCACTTAAAAGAAAAAAATACATGATAACTTTGTTAAAAATGCCGCAAAAAATACTAACAGATACCGAAGATGCTGGAACACCTTACTTGTTATTTTATTTTTTTATGAATTAAAAGAATCTTGGTAGATTAAAGAAACAAGCGGTTAATTTTTAAATAGTTAACCTAAATTTCTCAATTGAATACATGTAGCTGCAACACGTTAATTTCCAATTTCCCACACACACTTACCAAAATGAAAAAAAAAAAGAGAAAAAAGTCAGAGAGAAAAAAGCTAAGAATAAATAACCTTTTAAGACCTCACTTAAAATTGAATGAATGTTAAACTACAACTGCAACAACACCCATAAAAACAAATTAAAATGGACAAGAGGGTTTGTTAAAAAAAAAAAAATAAAATAAAACTTAATTTAGGTTTTAAATAAAAAAGCAAAATGACTAGAAAAAACTGAAAAATAAATACCTAAAGGCCAATGGCATAAAATCGAAGAAAACAAAAAAATTAATCTGACTATAACTGTCTTTAAAGACTGAAAGAAAGCTTTGCAACATGACACGCACTCTTAGCTTTTTGTTCATTAATGTCAACAGAAAAAAAAAATAATAAATTAAATGAAATAATGCAAATGTTTAAACTAAAATGAAAAATACAACCCACGTGTAGTATTACCATAATATATAAAACAGTGGGGTAGATGTGAATGAAATTGAGAATTTAATAAATAGAATCAGTTATATAACTTTTAGTCTCCTGTAATAGAATTACAAATACCAACGCAAGATAGTTTTGAAATTGGCTTAACAAAAAATTGACAACAGTTTAAAAAATATCTATGTCAGGGATGCCCGAAATTACGAAAGTATATGCGTAAGAATAGCTGTTTTACAATTTTTACATTGACATAGCTCGTTGAACTGTCAAATTGTTTTTGTTTTGGTATATAAAATTTGTTTCGAGCTATTTTATATTTTATTTGTCTCCTTAATTTCCTCATTTTCTGTCCATAGCCTTTTGATATTATGTGCAGTAGTTTCACACTACTAAAATTAATTTAGGGATATCAATCACCAAAAATATAATTGTGTTTGTGAGAGTGAAAAAAATGCACTTAAAGAAAAGATAAGTTTAATAATACATTTATATATTTAATACATTTATCTTCATTATTTTTTTAAACACTTTCCTTATAATTAAATTTATTTATTCCCCCCACTTTACTTTAAAACATTAATATAAAAGAAAGTGATTAGCAAACAATTAATTTCCATAATTTTTTACAGTGCATTTAGTACTCTTTGCACTCTCAGCAACGATTAAATGAAAGAG
>MINK01174869.1:3842-13914 GCA_001735545.1 Phormia regina
TTTCTTTCTTTCTTTCTTTTAAGGATAATTTTCCTTATTATACTAAAAATTTATAATGATTAATGCAGATTTTATTTAAGTTCAATCATCATTATTATTTTTTCGAAAAATAACACTAAATACAATTTTTTTCGTTTTTTTTTTTATCAATTTAATGAAAAAATACTTTATTATTTACATATTATTTTTCAAGTAATATCCTTTCCAATGATACCAAATACTTGCTTAAATTCATTGCACAATCATTTAAATACTTACTGAAACTTGACCCTCCTTTCCTTAATTTCAATAGTAAATGAAATTTGACATTTATTACTGATGTATTTTGAATCCAGTTTGAACGAGATTTCTCAAAAACAAAATTTACCCCGTTTACATTCACATTTGGTAGATTTCTCTTGACTATTAGATGGCAAATCACATTCACTTAAACTTTATAAAAATTCATCGCAAAAACCACAAGATATTTAGGTGTCATTTACCCCTTTTTCAACTACCTGGCCACTATTTTGGCCCCTTTTTTAAACAGCGACTTTTTGAGTCTATGTGCTAAATGACTAGAAACCAAGTTGTTTAAAATATATCGACCATTATATATATTAATTTCATCAAATAAATTCATAATTATGGAATTCTTTAACAGTATACCCAGCAAAAACTTAGCTTCCAATTTAAAAGCAACAGCATACAATATGCATTATATTGTAGTCTTATTCGCCACTCGCAGCATTACTTAATAGTACTTTAATAATTGGTTTTATGAATGATTGCAAAGCTAATTTGGGTTTTACGAGGCTCAGTTGTCTAAAGCGCCTAATAAAATATATGTACATAAATTTATTGAAGATTCAACTCCCAATTGAGGCAAAACGTTACTTTATTTCCCTTTATGAAAAGCACGTTTTGCCACATAAAAACGTAAGTCGACTATGATGAAACTAGTAAGACGGCAGACTAAAAAACATAAACAGTATTGTGATACGTGGGTTCAAATCTCAACCGAGACAAAGGCTTTTTTCTGACAACGCGAACAAAATTCATCAGTTATAGCACCAAAAAAGGAAGATGTTTTTCATATCGGTTACAAGACACGTTATTACTGGTAGAAACTAAAAATAATAATAATGTTTTTTATCATCATATGCCGAATGCATTTGGACTAGATTGAAAAATAAAAAAAAAAAATCGATGAATATTTATAATCTTATTTATATTTTGACATTATTCATAACAATCCCTCGGGGAACGCTTTTGTTTTTTTTTTTTTTTCTAAAATTATCAAAATAAAAAATAGTTTGTCTAACAGACTTAACACAATACCCAGTAAAGAAGTAATGTAAATTCGGATCATTTTCTTAAAACACAAAATTTTGGTTTTTAAGGAGTTTTTTAGGTTTTAAACTGTTGGTCCCTTTTTTCAAAAAAAAAATCCCCTTTTGGCGACTTTTTGAGATCCCCTTTTTTGAACACTTTTGAAAATTTTCTACAGTAACGCTGGATATAATATGTTTTAACATATACATATATAATACATATATATATAATAAAATAAAGTTTTTTCATAATTTTCTATAAATTTTGTAAATATCTTTTATAAACAATTATCATTTTTATTTAGGACGGTGTTGCATCTTACTACCACACCAAAAGGGTAGAAAAGTTGAAAAACAATATTTTTGAAAATCTACTTAAATTTTATTAGATTTTTATAAAATCTCGTTTCAAATGTTGTATGAAAAATCTAATTTAAAATCTTATGAAATCGAATAAAATCTCATTTAAACTTGATTTTGGTTCAGTGTAAATGCCATGGAAAAAATATTTGTCAATATATGAAGATGTGAGAAACACATTAAAGAATCCACTAAATTTTTCCAAATTAATATATAAAAGAAATTTATTTTTTTTTTAATATTTATTTATTTATTTATATTTTTTTTATAAAATTTTGCTCCTCACTGTTTAATTACTAGAGTTCATTATCAAATTGATTAATTATCTTTGCCTTCACTTTAATTATAGTGTTAAAAACTTTAATTAAATATAAAAGCAAAATTTATATATAAAACCATTTGGCAATTTAAAATTAAAATTAAAATTCTTTAAAACTTTAAAGAAAAACTTTGAACTAAAAAAAAAGAAAAAAAAATAACTAATGTCTTTGTCCTTTTTAAACAATTAAAAACATGCTGCAAAAATGCCACCCGAGGATAGATGTGTTTTTTAGCTAAAGTCTTAAAAATATATCAAAGTAAAAAAAGAACAAAAGAAAAAAAAATACACTTATAAAAAAACATAAAACTACACAGAAAAAAAGTCACCAGTTATATCTAATTCAATTAATAATTTGTTTAAATTTAAGTCCCTCAACAAAATGATTATATCAAATACTTAAAACTATAAGAAAATGTAAAAATTGCCTAATTAATTTATTTATTGAATCAATTAAGTAAATAATTGTAAATGAATTAAAAATTTAAGTAAGAAATAAATTTATACTTAAATTTTATTTAGTATAAATAAATTTATTAAATTTTAATGCCAAATTAAACAACTGCATTCATTAAACAAAAAAAGGTAATATTTTTTTCGGCGTAAAGCAGGATGATTTGAAAAACAAAAATCTTTTTACAGAGAGCTGCACTAATGTTAGTGTGAATGAAATAAATACAAGAGAAATAGTTTACTAGAGAGTGTTTAAAAAATGACAACTACATCTTGTTTTATCAAATAATAATGAAAAGTGCTTACCTCAAGCATTATTTAAGAATGAAAAATGTGTGGTCAAATCTAAAGTACAAAAATTTTTCCTAATAAAATATTTTAATATTCCAAATGACAAATACTTTTACTGCCTTCATTTTATGTATAACATACATATTTTATGTGGAAATATGTTAAAGCAAAATAGAGTAATTTTCTAGTAAATTATTCAGCTCAAAACTATTTTTACTTTAAAATTCTTCTTTAACAATATTTTTGTCTAACCTGGTGTGATGTAAACGTATTGTGATGAATAATATCTATATGTTTCCATCCTCTCTCACTCCTTTTGTAAAATGTAATGTATTCATTCACTAATTACCTTTTTTTTACAAGTATGTTGCAGATAATTTTTTTATGTAAAACGAAAACAAAAACTTTTCTTTGAAATATAGCATCAGACTAATACGAATTGTAGAACAAACACATTTTTTACAATGATATTTAAACCTTAAACTTAACAAACAGTCATGAATAAAAGTATTCATACAAATTAGTTAAAAAAAGGGGCGGAAAATAATGATCATTCTTAAAACGAAAATGTCAAATGGAACATGTAAGAAACATATAGTACGCCGAGACCATATTATACTTTACACTATTATATAGGAGCATAATATTGTAAAAGTAAGGGAACTAATGTTAGACTTGTGGACTATTGTGGACTCTTACTAACTGCTACTTTAACTAAAATACAAATAAAGAATAGTACGTTGACACCTACATCTATATGATTTTATACACCTTAGGGTGATTCTCGGAAAAAAATATTTTAATGAAATTTAACACAAATAAGTTTCAAAATCGTATGCCAAATTTCGTGAAGATAGGTCCATAGTTTAATTAAGATTGTTGTACTTTATCTCGAAAACGTGTTGTCTGATTTTGTTCAGAGAAATATAAAAAAAGAAAATCCAATTAAAATTCCCTCAAAGCTGTTCTCACATTGCTTTTTACTACGGCCGTTTCTGAAAAAAAATGTATACAAAATTACAAAAAAAATATATATTTTTAAAAAAATCACTAAAA
The DNA here is from genome assembly GCA_001735545.1 of Phormia regina. Classification (NCBI taxonomy): domain Eukaryota; kingdom Metazoa; phylum Arthropoda; class Insecta; order Diptera; family Calliphoridae; genus Phormia; species Phormia regina. Next base: position 7,635 of record MINK01174869.1, read on the forward strand.
AGAAATCGAAAGTGTCAAAAATTCAAAAATTTTATTCTATATTCATAAAAATTTAAAAATGTATTTTTATACCCTTTACCACACGTATAAAGTTTTGTCACATCCATAATTCTTTGCTGACACTGAAATTTATAATCGATTTGATCTCCCAGTTAAATGATAGGACACCTTTTACCTCATACTGTATATACATCAACTTAATTAGGGTGTTTTTTTAACCCTACAACAATCAAAAGTTTATTTTTGTATTATACGATTTCATTTAGTCATTAAGGATTCCTAATGGAAAATGTTACTCTCCATTGTATATAGAAAGAAATTACATTAAATTCCAGCTAAAAGGAAATTAAAAGAAATAATTTTAAATTCACTATCGATCGCTTGTGGCGAAAATAAAAAAATAACACAAACAACAGAAATGACCAAAAAACGACAACCACTATCGAAAATCTAGCAATTTAATCTTGTCTTGTGTTGTTTAATAAGAGAATAAAGAATTGGAGAAAAATAAAAAGGATTTTTTTTAATGCAGATTTAAATGAACTTTTGTCCTGTTTTATTTCGTTTATTATAATTTGTATTTGTGTGTGAGTGTGCATGTGAGAATTCAGGCTGTGTTATTTTAACTTTTGACCAACGAAAAAAAAATGTTTTTTTTTTTTTAAACAGACACAGCTTTGGCAATAGGAATGTGTGTCGCATGTTACTATGTATGTATGAATGGGAATGTATGTATGTTTGAGTGTAGTTATAGGCATGTTGCCAATATTTACACAATACATTTAACTATTATTGTATAGTTATATCCTGGAGAATCCCAACAAAAAATACTAATTAATTTTTTTTAGCCTTTCTTGGGAATCTGTAAAAGAAATTAAAAAACAAATTTTGTATAAAGATGAAACAGTGATCTTATACATACATATTTTATTAATAAATTTAAAAACTTTAACATTAGATGGCACAGTGTGGCAGAATAGTCTGTAAGGCTGTAAGTTGTGGGTTCGGTTCCCACTAGGGACTCTGATATGCTTCACTACAAGAAATCTTCGTTACTCCGATTAGTTAGAATTATAATATAATTTGTAAATATATATTCATCTTTTTAGCCGCCTAAACGGCTAAACTGATTTTCTTGAATTTTTCACAGTATGTTCCTATATCCCTGGAAGGGTAAATAGGCTACTTCTGATTCCATGTGGGCGAGGTGTCATGCCCACTTACTTAATAACTATCTCGGAAATTGGTAATACTAAAGTCCTCAAATTTTTCACAAACAATTTTGACACCAACATTTCCCAAATTTTATACAATAAACTTAAGTGTCAATGTGAACATTTTGTGCAAAAATGGGCGGGAAAGAAATAGTGGGCGTGTCATCTCTCATATAAAGTTAATACCAAAATGTTTATATCTGGGAAACTATTAGCTTCAATATGAATATTTTAGACAAAAATTGGTACACTATCAATAGTGGGCGTGGCACTTCCCATATAAAAAAAATATCAAATTATTATATCTAAGAAAATATAAAAGTTAGAGTTCAAAAATTTTGTCGGAGCCACTTTAGTATCAATATTAATATTTAAGAAAAAATTTGGCCGGACTAGAAGTAGGGGTATGTGGTGCCCCCCATATGAATTACATGCAAAAATTCGTATATCTGGGAAACTATTGAGTTGGAATGCTCAAATTTTGCACAAAAAATTTTGACATCTATGAAAACATTTGTCTAATAAATTAGAATTTTTAAGAAAAATATTACTAAATAAATATATATTTTTAATCCTTTAATTTCTATGTTTTTGTTGCCTGCGAAGCACACCGGGTATTAGCTAGTTATAAATAAATAATTATTAATAAATAAAATATTTGCTAGAAAATTGGTATAGGCATAGCAAAAAAAGTATAAAATGTTAAGTGTAATAGGAGGATCCAACAGACCCTTCAAGCATAGAGCTATGAAGCCCCAAAGTGGTGGGTACGTCTGACAAAAAAAATTTAATCACTTCAAATATTTTTTATATTATTGTAGGCCCTGATAAAAGCTACAAAAATCGTGTTGTATTTACGTTTGAATTTTTAAGTACCAAAATTTTTCATGGTCTTGGTTCAATTTTTTTCATATATATTATAATATTTCTAATCGATTTTATCGATATATTTACCAAGTTCAAAAATAAAAGATAAAATAACGAATTTATGTTTTTCTTGTTTTTTTTTTTTTTTTTTTTTTTTTTTTTTTTTTGCCAAAAAAGTATTTACACTATTTTTTTCTTCAAAATTAAATTTTCTTCAACAACATATAAGAAATTTATACTTTTTTAAACGGTATTTTTACAGAGATGATTGGAAAATAAAAACAAGCCCATTAACTCAAGTGGTAAAGATACACACCCTCCCAAATTTGACCCATTTTATATGAAAGTTTTGACTTTAGTTTATATTCTCTAAAATCCCAAAGCACGAATCGGCAAACGCAATACAGTTTAGAAATCTATTAAAAGTTTATTAAAGGTTTTCAATCAAAATCTACGAAACTTCAAAATAATTTGGATTTTATAATAAAAAAAAAAAATTATTGGAATTTTTGGGAATTATAGGATATTTTTTACAAAAATTATAAAGATTTTTAGATTTACAAAAATTTCGTTAAGATATTTTTATTAACAAATATATTATTACGCATAAAATATTTATAGTTTTCCAGGAAAAATTTTATAAATATTTATTTAAAAATATTTATTTTAATTGCAAATCAGAAACGAAATTATTTTCATTTAAATTACGTTATATCAGCTGATATTATTTTTCATTATATAAACATCTTTTATAGAACCAAAATTACGCCACTTTAATTTTTAATAAGTCTTAGTAAATTTGGGGCAACACTTATTGAAGCATATCTCCTAAACTACTGGTCTTATGCTGTTCAAAAGAATTATAACAAAATTCTAATTAAAATTATCTTCTTTTCACATTTATCTTAATATTTTTTTGTTAAAAATAAAAATTTTTACATTTTTTGATTTATCTGTAATAAACTTTTCTTTCAGTTTAAAAAATAAAAATTTAAATTTTAATAATTTAAAATTTTTATGATTTTTTGAAAAAATGCTAATTTTGTATAAAATTTTATATTTTTCCACAAAAAAAGCCTAATCACTCCATAACTGTTAAGTTTATTAAAAAGTACTTTAAGAATGATTTGAAGATAATTTCAATCAGATATTTTTTGCAATAAAATCAGACAAATAGTTTTCGAGATATGCTTCAATATATGATGCAACCTCCTGCAAACATATATTAGAGACTTAATACTTATTAATACCGTATATCCTACTTGAATCTTTGTATTTTTTGCTGGGTTGTCTTTCAATACGAATTTCGTTTATTACATGTACATATAGAGTACATTTATTCGTATCTGTGTTAAATTGCTGTTTTCGCTTGTTTTGTAGTTTTTTTATTCACTTTTTCTTTATATATATTTTTTTTTTAAGCGGAAACTTTATGTTTTCTTTTGTTGTGCATTTTATCGCTGCAAATGGCAAAAATGAATTAAAAATCTTAGTTATCCATTAACACTGACTTTTTTCTCTTCTCCTTTATATTTTTGCAGTTTCTTATGCTATAAAATACTTTCCTTTTTCTGTTACATATATTTATGAGATTTAATATTTAGTTTAAAAGTAAAATTTTTAGTGAGAGATTAAGAATTTTAAAGATTTTTTCCTTCCCAAATAAAAACAAAAATAAACAAACTTCTTTAAAAAAAATTCCCTGTAAAATATCTCATTTCTAAAATATGTATTTTTCTAACTAATCTGATTACTATGCAATGAATGTTATTATTTAATTCTCAAAATTTTAATTTCAAAGAATTTAAAAAATAAAAATAAAAAAAAAACACATCCATGTATGTATTCCAAATTTCATTGAAAATCTTGTTTATAAATTTCCTTTATCCCCGCTGAGCCACTTAAATGTTTCTACACATGTAGTATGAAATTTATTTCCATTGTTATAGCTTTTCATATGAATATATTTTCCATATCAGTCCTCATAATGTGTAAGGTGTCATAAATTTATTTATGAATACAATTTTAGGTGGCAATTTTATAAGGCAGTATATACATATGTGTGTGTGTGTGTGCGGCTTCAAAGATTTTTCAACAAGAATTGAATGCGCTTAGCGGCATAGATATATACACATATATGTACGTATATAAAACTCAAGCTTATTTGTTGTAATTTATCTGCATCTAAGACCTTCATTGATATGACTAAGAGTAAGTATATTATTTTGGGTGTGGTTCCTTTGAAGTAGTTTTCAAACAATTTTTTTTTTTTTATTTTTATTTTCCTTTGTTTTGTGGCGATTCTTTTTTTTATATATTTCAAAATAAAAATTAAACAAAGTCTTTGTTTAAGTTTATTTATTTCATTTTTAAATAAATCTTTTAAGACAACTAGTTTAAGAAAATCTTATACAAAAAAGAATCGTTAAATGTCAACCATAATAATACAAGTCAAATTCATTTTTTCTTTTTTTTTTCATTTAATTTAAATCATTTTCTATTTCATTTAATAAAAGGTCAATATGTTTTTGGTGAGAATTTTTTTTTTTATTATTATAGACACCAAATAATTGTTGCAGTTTATAAAAATAGCAATATAATATAGAAAAGAATCTACGCCATCCAATCATTTATTTTCGAACTTTTTTTATAACATTTTATTTATATTAACAAAAACTTTGTTAAATATATAATTAAGCGTGTATGTGAGCAAGTAGACTACTTCTATTTAAAAACTTTTCACATTAAAATATTTACTTGGGAAAATATAGACAACAACAGCAACATCAACAACTAATACAAAAGAAAACTTTTCACATGAATTTAATATAAGAAATTATCTTCAAATTGTCTGATTTTTTGTTAATAAAAGATTAAGGGGACCAACTAATATTAAACGAGGTAGAGGTTACGTTCAGCTATGCTGAATCATTTATAACCTTCATACCCTTTGTTACTACCAACAATATCCTTAAGAACTAAGTGGACTCAATTAACTACACCACTCAATAAAGGAGATAATTTCTGAAGAAATTATTGCAAAATATCAGTGGCCCATAGGTATTGTTGAACAACTATATTATGAACCCGACAATGTGGCGAGATCCTGTTGAGAATGTTACTGCTGGCATTTAAAATAAAATCAAGTTTTCATTTCATTTATTTTAAACATTTATTTAAAATAAAAATTATTATGAATAAGTACTCTTTGTTAAAAACATCATAAAATATAAAAATATTATATTCAATAAATTCTGTAACAAAATATTAATCATAATTTAACACCCTTCCTACCGACAAATAATTTCGCCTTAAAGTATGCTTTAATACTTTCACATTTATAAAAATACATTTCAATGCTTAAGACACATGTTTGTGTGTATTTTCATTATCTTTTAGATTTTAACTCATAACTTGGTTATTTATAAACGAATTTGGTTGATTCAAAAAACTGAAATTTTATAAACATATTTATGATCGATCTTCGTATAATTAATACAAATCTTTAGTTCAAGCAAAGGCTTAAAAAACACATATTAGCTTTTACCAATATCTCAGTTATTATTGAACCGATTTTTCAGCTCCAAAAATTTCCCCAAAAAATTTGTCTAAACCTTCTTTGCAAAAAATATATAAAATATATACAGAGGCCTAATAAACTCGAAAAACTATTTTAAAACCCGTTTTTAAACATATCTTCGCCATTTTTAAACCGACGTTGAAAAGATTTCCGATCGTTTGATATATATATATATATTATATATGTCTGTTATCGGTGCGCTACATAAACGCCATTTCAACCGACATAAACGTGATTTCAACCAATACGGACAAACGGGCATGATCTCATCGTCAATTGTTTGACGAAAATTTTGGAAATTATGAAATATCTCAGTGAAACGATTTTTTTAATTTAGAAAAAAACGAATCTTCTATTAAAAAAGAGATCTACAGCACAAACAAAATCTTCGTAAAATCGAAAATTAGTTTTTAAATCCGTTGTTTAAGCATATCTCCCCCATTTATATACCGATATTACTGAATTTCAATTGCAAAATTCCCGAAAAGATTGTTCATCTCATATGTATTACATATGTCAGTTATAGGTGAGCTTTATGAAAGTCATATCAACATGGTCATAAAGATCATGTCAACCAACTCACATGAACATGGTTCTATCGCCGTCATTTTTTAAAAGG
>MINK01174870.1:0-12097 GCA_001735545.1 Phormia regina
TGGAAAAATGTTTTACTTTGTACTAAAGTAAGTTAATGTCTTAAAAAAAATATTTTGAAAATAAAAATGTTTTGAAATCTAATTTTATTTTTTTTTTATCATATGCGACTGCAAATCAAATTAATTTTATAAAAGTCTCTAATAAGTGAAAAAAATCACCAAAAAATGCCATTTACAAAAACAATCTATAAAATGCAAAAAAAAAAAAATGGACGAATTAAAAAATGAAAAATAAAAAACGATAAATAATTAGATTTACAAAAAAAAATAATAATATTTTCCAAATTAAAAAAACAATAATTTCAATATAAGAACAAAAAAAAAAAAAAAAAAAATTTCATTTAATTTCAAATAAAGAACAAAAAAAAAAAAATAAAACGCCCAATTAAACAAAAAAAATGCAAACAAATATAAGTCAAGAAATTTTTAAAAATGTGAAATTACAAAAAAAATCAAAAAAAAAAGTTCAAATAAAAATAAATAAAATTTTTTATTTATTTATTAAAAATTCAGTATATTACAAGCCTAAAAGGTCCAATTAATCTAATAAAAATATTACTATAATATTTTCTAAATTTTAAATCCCCCCAAAATTGCACAATATGTTGAAGTTAAGTAGAAACAAAAATGATGATTTCTTAGTGAACTTTAGCTAGTAACAGCGGATATATCATCATAAGAACTTTTTTTAAATTCTTTAATCGATTTATTGAAATTACGCTCTCCATTAGGAAGGCAATTATTCCACAATCTGGAAACTCTTACCACAAATGATCTGGTCATATAAAGAGATGATTGATTAGGGCAAATAAGATTATTTGCTCAAGAAGACTTTCCAAAGTTAAATTTTTCTAGCAAATATGTTGGCCTACCTATCATAACGATTTTATAAAATTGATGTAGTAACCGTAAGTTTATAAAAGTTTGAAAGTCTGAACCTAGTACGCTAATTACAGAACCAGATATATGTTCCCTACACTTAATGTTTCAAATATATCTAACAACACTATTAAAGCATAGCCTCAGTTTGGTTAAATTTTGTTGAGATGTACCCGAAAAGTTCATAAAGAAATAAAAGGAAGACATAATGATAGTGTTACTCTTTTCCTAATATTCGTAGGAAGATATAGACCAAGGCAATATAGTTTTCTTAAAATAAACGAAATTCTTGAAATTACAAAGTTAACATGAAAACTGAAGTCTAATTTTGTGTATATATGTATGCCAATTCTCCGGTTCATTAAATACACATTTGGTAAAATGGAACAATGAGAAAAATACATGCCTTTAGTCTTTGAAAATGCGTTTCATATCATTATTGACATTTGTTTCAATGAAGTTGACTCCATATCCTAAATCAATTGCAAGCAATTATACAAATCATTCATTTTAGCGGAATTGAAAAAAATTAGATCAAATATTAAAAAACTAATTCCAACACCAAATAATAAAAAAAAGAAAAAAATGTCAAGATAAAAAATACCAAATTTACATTATATTAAGTCCAGGTTGATACATGTGAGACTAGTGAATGTTTACATGATAAGTCTCTGTGGCGTTCCTTGACACTGCGACCATCTCGGCAATAAAATACACCTTGAGCTGCCTCGTAGTTCTTTAGAACTAGATAGATCTTTTGTATATTATATTCTATTTACCTACCTAGGTTAGGTTAGAAAGGGTGGCGTCGAACGGCCAATTGTGATCCATTTATGAAAGAGAGAGAGAGAGAGAGAGAGAAATAGCTATATGAAGATAAGTTAGAAATATAAGAAAAAAGGAAAGAAGAAAAGTGTAGAACCTATTCCCAAACAATCAGTTGTGATTATTCCCAAGCTACTTTATTCCCATTACAAATCCTATGAGGTTGACAAGTCCTTTAACATTAACCTCACCTAGTTCGTATAGTGTTTGGTCTCCAAACCACCTTAACCTATTTCGTTGAAGCCCTACACAGTGACAGAGTATGTGCTTCACTGTCTCTAGCTCCTCAACATCATAGCACGTTCTACAGAAATCTGATGTGCCAATGTCCCACTTACTCATCATGTTGAAATGACCCGCAACCATGTATATTATAACTCTAAGACTACCACGAATCATGCCTAGAAGATGCTATGAATATGCCGGTTTTAAGCTAGGCCATAGCGCCCTAGAAACTTTGCAGTCCGATCTATCATTCCAGACTCGATTCATGTTGTCTAGAGTCCATTCCCTTATGGCCCTAAAGAAGGACTCAATTGGAATCTTAACAGATGGCTCTATGAAAGACCTATACAGCAACGAGCCATTGCGTGCTAGCTCATCGGCTATTTCGTTGCCATGAATGTCACAATGACCAGGGACCCGAAACAGAGTCTAATCATATAGGAATCCATTAACCTTCTCAATTCCTTCCTGCCTAAATACCTACCAAATTTGGATTTTTTTAACCTAAAAAATACAAATTTTGAAGAAGCCATAGTTAAGTTGCAATATTCAAAATTAGTTTTAATGAAAAAAGTCCATTTTTTTAATATTAACCACAAAAAAGTATCAAGAAAGTACAGTGTAAATTTCATTTTTAAAAGCAGTAATTTTTATAAAAAATAATTTTCAATAAAAAACGAATTTTCAAAAAAGTTTCAAATTAAAAAAAAAAAAAAAACTTAAAAAAATAATAATTATTACATTTTTCAATTAAACGAAAATTAAAAAGAACCAATTAAAAAAAATACCTGGGTAGTAATTAAAAATTAAAAACAAATTTAACTAAAAAAAAAAAATTATAACTATAAAGAATATTCCTTTTACTTCTATTAACGTCCAATTTAAAAAAGTACTTAGTATTCAGTATTTATTTATTTTTTAATTCAAAGTTTCAAAATTTTTAATTAAAGATGGATTTTGAAAAGGTACCAACTACAGAGAAAAAAAATTTTTATAATAATTCCCATTTAAATAAAAAAGTATGCATTTTCAAACAAAGTGTTATATACTTATTCATTAAATTTTTATCACTATTACCATTTAAATTGAAATACCATCCTAAATAGTGTATGTTTTGTATTCATTTATTATTATTATTATTTTTAAAGAACTTTGAACTTTTCATTTGATTGTATCTGGTTAGTTATTTTCAATATGTTTTCAATTGTTACACCCTGTCTAAATGTCAATTTGCATCATGTGATGTATTGCGCAAACTCTACACAAAATGTATGTTTAAAAATGCGTACACCATCACCATCATCATCAGCAGCAGCTACAACATCGTTGTCGTCGTTGATTAAATAGTTTTTATTGATTTTTTCAGTTTTTTTCTTTATTATATTCAACTCAATCACATTGTCTTATGTCTAATGCTTGTTCTTGTTATATTTTTTTTTACTTACAGATTTTCTACAACCATCCTACATTCAAGAGCTCATCGTACTCTCTCCTCAACTACTCGTCAACATTAATGGTGCAGGCAGATTTTTATTATTTTTCTTTTTGAAAATAATAATTTAAATAATTTTTATTAAAAGCATTAAAATATGCGTTAATAAAAATCAATATTTCGTAATAAAATAAAATTTATCGAAAACTTATGAAATAAAAAAAAAAAAGAAAACGTTACAGAAAAGTTTATGAAAAAAAACGTAATAAGTAGGGGAAAAATTCCAAGCCAAATGAAGAAATAAATTGAATTGATGAATGTGTAAAGAAAATTGTGCGAAATGAATATGAAGATTTTTCAAAGTGTGCATGGGAAACAAAAAATCAAATTAATTAATTCTATATTAATGCATAATTGTACTACAGCCATTATTATTAGTAAATGTAACAAGTCTTTAAGTAAAAATAGTTTAATTAAAAATTCAACAAAAAATTTATATTATATACAACAAATTATAGAACAATTATCTTTAAGTAATGGTAAAAATTTAATAAAATTTTGTTAAAAACTAAAAAAAACGTATATAAACTTAAACAAATAGAAATCAAGACACAATAAAAAGTAAAAAAAAAAAATCATAAAAATTAAAAAGTGAATATAAAAATTTTAAATCTTATTATTAAACTAAAGAAAATCTAAAAAAAAAAAACAAAACAAAAACAAAAAACTTTTAAAAGATATAAAAAAGTGCTATACATTTTAAAAATATATATATTTTTCTTGTTTGTGTTAAAAGTGCGCTATATAAAACGCCCTTTAAATTTGTTTATCACGTTCGTGTTTCTAAACGTAATGCATTCAGTTCAAAGTGTTTCTAAACAAACAAATCTTAGTAGAAGACAACGAAGACGTCATCTTTATAGTGCAGCGTCCAGCGCCGCAACAGCACCAGCAACAGCCTCAGCATCATCTTCATCATCGTCCCCACGATATAGTGGTTATAAAATAGCAAAAGCCTACCGAAATACAGTTCCTATAGTACACGGCATTGTAGTATCCAATCTATCGTTGGTATTGCTACAAAAAGAATATATAGAACAATTCTACTTTGAAAAACGTAGCGGCGGAGGAGGACCTGATCCTGATGCAGATGCCGATATATATCGGCATTTGAATGCATATAAACAGCCTCACCTCCGCACCACCGGCAGATATACAATAGCAGCAAATTCATTTGGACAACTGCTACGTTTTGGATGATTGATATCATCAGGATTATGTGATAAATGACAGGAATATTTTAATAAATTAAATTCTCTTAAACAAGTCAATTATAATATCATTTATAATACTTACTCTCAAGGGCCCTCTCTAGAGGAGAAGATTTACATAGTTTTTGCTCCATTGAAACAAAAGCAGCATCAATTCAAACGAAGACGTTTAAAAACTCGTACTCGCAATCGTTAAAACTTTCACTACAATAAAAAACAAAAACGTAAATATATGGCGATTTTCCAAATGTTTATTATCAATGAAAAATACCTAAAACGGAAATAAAATATCTTCATATCCAAAACCTAGAAAATCTAGATTTTTCAACGGAAGAAGGTATATTAAATATCTCAGCAGTAGATTTAAATATTCATTCAAATATATAAGAAATATCACTGGTTGTTGATGGTTAGACTGACAAATATATAGATAGATAGATTGATTTGATTTATTGTTTGTGTTTTCATTGTGATCTTATTTCAACATGGAACTCAGTCAACCAAGAAAATTATTAATTTCTATTAAGCAAATAGAATATGAAAGTAATAACAGTAGTGAATACAATATGAGCCGAGTTTGCCACATTGCTCATGTACGGGATGTTACAGGAGCTAAGAAACTGCGAAGCTGACATTATCTACTACTATACGATGAAGATGATGCCATTATATAGGATCAACTAAATAAATAAAACAAAAATTTAAACGAAAAAAAAAAGAAACAAGAACATTGAAATTGTAAAATAAACGAAAACTATTTAAAAAAAAAACAAAAAAATCTTTAAAATAAACATTAAAATAAAAAAGAAAAAAAACTTTTGTATTAATAAAAAAACGAAAAGAAAATTTAAATATTATAAAAATCAAATTAAAAAGTAAAAAAACGTAAATTATAAATCACACAAAAAAAAAAAACTTTTTTGAAATTATCTTAGTGAAACGCACAAGTGTAAAAAAATATTAATTCAAAATGCAAAAATATACCCCTCTTAAAGAAGGTGTCAATGAGCCACCCATTGCACCACAAGACCACCCACCCGTAACTACTATACCAAATGGTTATACAACGGAACATAATTTAGACTTGGCACAGGATACAACAGATAATGCCTCAGCAGCAATGGCAGCTGCCACAAAACATTATACGAACAAAACTAATATGGCCAAATTGCAATGGTGGAATGCTCCCACCACACGTATTACCATAGATCCAACTTCGTCATCATTCAATCCTAATGAATGTGAACCACTAAAAGCACCAACTCAGGAAGGTAGAGAAGATGATAATGTATTTTCTACAAACAATCTACCAAAAGATTCACCAAATTATCAACCACAAAACGATGAACAACATCCACATCATCATTCTCAACACCATCAACATCATCATCACCACCACCATTCCCATCATAGTACCAGCGAAGGTGGTGCTAATACACCATTGTCAAAAAGTGCCAGCAGTTCTCGTCATAAATTACATCATTTATCAGCCACCAGTAATGATCGTTTATCCCAAAAGATTCCCACAACTAATCAATTTAGCATTGAAGAGGATCAAGATCAAACTAGACAAGATTCACAATTATTATTAAATGGTAAGTGTTACATTATTATTGTTGTTATTAGAACTTTTTTTAATTTATTGTCATATTTCAAGCGTTACTATCTTAATGTACTAAAAAAATTATTTATGTATTTTATATTTATAATAATTTGTATTTAATATGGTTGTCAACTAATTAGAAAAGTTCGTGTTAATAACAGAAACCAATTTGTTTACATTAGATAGTATTGTTACAAATTGTCTGGTATGATATGATGTGATATTTTTGAGAATGTATAAAATAAATGTGTTAATAACACAAGACAATAAATATAGAATTCAAATAGGTATTTTAAGTGTCTTCTTACTTTTTTCAAATGAGGCTATCTGAGAAAATTATTATTCGATTTTGATAAATAAAATTGGAATAATAGTTAAAAAAATTGCACATTCGTAATAATTGCCATCGTATAAACTTTACTATTAAAGCCGAGCTCATATTTTTGGTCACATATTTTGGAACTTTTTTGTACAAAGCTCTTGTGTTTAGCAGATGTTTTTAATCATTTTATACTGTTTATCCAAAGCAACGGTTCTCAAATGGTGGTCCGCGACCCACAAGGGTTCCCTGAGGATATTCATGGGGGGTCGCGAACATATCCTAAGAAATATTCTTGAATACATCATATTTTAATGTGAATACTACGTAGATGTCTAAATAAAAATTGAAAATTAAAGCATACGATTATTTAAAAAAAGATCTTTACAAAACTATAGATAAAATACGGTTTATCAAATGGACTTTCCGGCTACTATCTTGTTGCCAGATAGTAGCCGGAAAATATTGAAAAGTCGAAAATAGTCGGAAAAATTCGAAAAGTCGGAAAAAGTTCAAAATGGTAGGAAAAAGTAAAAAAAATAGAAAAAAATAGAAAAGATTTTAAAAAAAGTGGAAAGACGAAAAAAGTCGATAATAGTCAGAAAAAAAAAAGTCGACTATTCCAAAAATTAAAAATGCCGAAAAAGCAAATATTTAAAAAAAGTCGAAAAATCGATAGGTCGACATTTTATTCAAACTATAAAACACTATTATAAAGAAAACTTTAATTAAAAATATAAATAGTTTACGATATTTTAATGAAACTGTAAATTTTTCACATGAAACATTTCATTCAATTTTTGTAAATTTATTTATTAAAAAGCTTTATAGGATTTTGACCAGAGAATAACATCATGTGGAACATGAGATTAAAATTTGATAGAATGGTGAGACTTCTCAGTGCTGAGACACTTTTAATTCGCAAGGATATTTTGCGGAATATAAAAATAAATTTTGCGGAATGTAAAAATAAATTTTGCTTAATCGATTTACTAATTCTAAAATGATTTTAATACAAACAGTGTTGTCAACTTTCAATTTTAAAGAAGCACTGAAACTGCATTTAAAATGCATAATTTTTCCAAAAAAAATCACTGACATATCTTCTTTGCTATATTATTAGTATCGAAGTGCATTAGTTCTATAAATTAAAATTGTATGAACATTTACCCATAATATAAATAGTTTTCGATAATAAAAATTATCGAGCTATTGTTAAAATTTTTAAGTACTGTGTTACTTAAAACTTTTAAAAAGCACCGAGCACTGATTCAATATTTTTCCGCGTTAAAATGTTTAAACAGCACTAAAAACAGTGCTAGAAGCACTGAGTTGACAGCACTGAATATGCATGTTGAAAAATAACAGATTTATTTTAAAATGAGTTAGAAAATAACTCATGTCATCAATATTTATTCTGAATTATCAGATTTAAAAACATTTTAGTTGAAATATAGACATTTTTCTCCGCCTGTTGGCTCTGAACTTCTAAACGTAAATGTCCTACTTTTTATAGTTTTTTAATATTAAATCTCTTAATTATTAATACAACACTTTATTTGACTTTTAAAATAGTCAAATTTGCAATGGGTCACGCTACCAACGCAATTTCAAAAGTCGGTCGCGCAACAAGGCCTTGTGAGAACCCCTGATCCAACGCATAGCAGTTACCATTAAATAGAGAGCTTTAGTAATTTGATGTAAATTTTGTCTGGTTGACCGTGTTTCAGATTATAACAGTGGTGCCCTTTTTTTAAATGTTCCTCAAATGACAGGTGTTTCCACATATACTTTCTTTGAAATACAAAGGTTTAAAATACGATTATTCTTTAAAAAAACATGTTTTTGGGACCATCATGTAATTAAACAATTTTGCGCCAATAATTTAATTACTTTTTCTTGTTTTCGTTACAATGTTACATGCGTCACGTTTTTATACGTCATATTTAAAAATTTATTATTAATATTTCTTCAAAATAAAGGCCAAAACTCATAAACAATATATATTTTTTTAAGTTTTATTTCATTGTTTATTGTCGTCAATCAAATTGTCAGTTTTTAATCTGATTTATTCTGATAATTTTAAGCTTAAAAGAAAAATAATTTATTTTTATTAGTTTTTAAGCTTAAAATTATATGAAGTCATTTTTTGTTAGAATGGGTCGACATATTTTAAACTTTATTTTATGTTTTTTTATACCGTACACCACCATAGGTGTTGTAACGCAGAGAAAAAAATCTTCCTACACCCACCTTAAAATATACCGTTCGACTTTTTGAGTCGATTTAGCCATGTCCGTCTGGTTGGCTGGCGGTGCATGAAGAGCTTGTGCGCAAAATACAGGTCGCAATTTTAGAGATAATTTATTGATGATTTTGGTCATGATCGGCCCATTATTTCACCTAGCCCTGATATAAATGTTCTCCCGGAATAGAGTTTTAACACTTAAAAATACCTTAAAGATTTAATATTTTAATAATATTTAACACAAAATCCCATAAAAATGTTAATATTAATTTAATATCCAACACATAACATTTATATAAGTACAGTATAAAATGTCATGAAGATCGGTCCATAACTGGCATAACCCAATCTCGGGAATCACCAAAAAGTGCATAAAAACAAGTGAATCTAAGTATCGACGTAATATTCTGTTAGCGAATGAAAACAACGCAGTGGTCAAATAATAAGACGATCCTTTTCGTAACAATGTTTTATTTCAACTGATCAACAAATAAGAACGTGTTAATTAAAGAAAAATAATAATAAACAATAGTACTAAAAGTAAGACGGTAGTTCTTGTAATACAAAATTTATAAAGAATGTACATGACAAATTCATTGAGTAACACGAATATGAATAAAGAAAACATCAATTAAATTTAGTATAACAGATTTATGTATGAATTTGAGTTGCTCTTATATACTTGCATACTATGTATATAACATATTCTGTAATAGTATTTTTTATTTTACACTTAAAACAAGTATAGATCCATAATTGGCTCCTTCCCTAATTTTTATACACATAGGCAATGGTGTAGGGTATCATATGGTCGGACTTGACCTTCTCTACCTTCTCCCGTTTTTATTATCCATAAGTGTTTTTTTATTATTTTTTATTTCAAATGGACTCATTTTTTGGATGGTTTAGAGAATCCATATATTCGATCGCAGTATCACAACTTTTTTGTAGTATTGATGATGAGATTTTAAGGCCAGAAAAATTACAATTCATTTTGTTTTCTAATGATAAAATAGAATCTTGAGTAGTATGAAAAACTTAAAAAAAGCCTTACTATTAGGAACTTTTTTATTTTGCACAAAATGCTTTTTTGGATATAATTCAATACAAATTCTCTTGATCAGAATAGAGATGTTTTTGAGTTTATTTAAAGGAAAATTTCTTGTGGGATAGTAGGGTAATGGTTATGTAATTTTTTTTTTAATTCCGCAAAATTTATTTATAATATGATAGAAAAGAAATATTGTAATAAATAAAAATAAATTAAATTTCTTCAGACCACGATTTTGGAAAATGAATACCCAGTTTTTATAAGACAAACGAAAAAATTGACTTGTCAAAATGTATGGAAAACAACAACTAAATTTGAAATTTATTTATTATTTTCCATACATTTTGACGAGACAAATTTTCCGTTTGTCTTATAAAAACTGGGTATCAGATTTTAATTTTTTTTTTATTTTTCGGAAAATTCCATAAGTCGACTATTCCAAAATTAAAAAAAGAATTTTAATGATATCCCATTGAAATTTTAATATAATATAAATATACGTGTCTTTAAATTAATGAATTAGAAAAACTCCCACTTTTTATACTAAACGTCCAAAATGTCAATCTGGTTAAAATATATTTAAAAAATTTACGGCTTTTATTGAAATCGTCACTTTGTCGTTATATGAGGCGTCCGTCTAAAATATTTTATGTAACTTAACCTTACATGTGTACGTATTTAATTGCATTCATTTTTTAATAATCATTGCTTGGATTTGTTAATTAAAAAAAAATAAAAATAAATAATTTTTGTAAACCTTGTAATCAAACTGCGGGTCGCAATTTTGAGTAGAAATTAACAAAATTTGGCACACAGGTTTCTTACAGTATAGGGAGAAAGCAAGATTACAACTTTAGAGGGCCTAGCACTACTACCCCTGATCCGCTAAGAATATTTATCCATTCAAATCAATTAAACAAATTTTTTGGTTATGAATTTGAATTTAGTGAAACTTTGTTATAATTTTGATTAATTGCTACTAACATTTTAGCCCCAGGAAAATTACAATTTAACTATTACATAGAAAAATCCATTGTTTCCAACAACTTACACGTGATTTGCATAGCAACACTTGTTGTAATTCTTCGTACAAAAAAGTAAATTATTACATTTATTTCACAATTACATGTCTCGTCTATTAACAAATACTTTATGTTCATTTTTTTTGTTCATTCATGGTAAAATCAATTAATGTTAATATATCCAAACGACAAAAACTATTAGTTGTAGTTCAATAACTTCAATGATTTTGATTTATTTGATCACAATCCCAAACATATTATATCGTGTACAAACGATCACATATCAATTCTAATGGTAAAAATAAATCTTGGATAAATTAATGACCTTATATTATTGATGTTACTTACTTTTAATTATTTATTTTTTTAATTATGTATTATTGTGTGTTGTGTTTTTGAGGGTATTCCTCTTTTTTTCTATTTTTGACTTGTTCAATTAAAAATGTTGATATTTACCATAATGTAATATAAAAACAATTTATTTTTAAGTTTTTTATTTTTTTATTTCTTATTTAAAGTTAAAATATGGAAATGCTTATTTTTAATTTAATATGCATATAACATATTAAACCATAACGTCATAATATTTTTGTTATTAATTTGTTGTGTGAAAAAAATAATAATAACCTTGAATTAAATGCATTCTTTGAAAAAAGGGAAGGAATATTTAGTTTACATGAGTAAACTTAAAAATATTTTAGAGCAAATGGTTTTTGTTTTGCTCAAAATTAATAGATTCCACATAAAGTCCACAATAGTTGCAGACATGAATGAAGCAAACTCTTTGAAAACCAGAGACTATACCGGTCAAGCCCGACCATGGCCTATGTGTACCAAAATTCGGGAATGAGCCAATTATGGACCTATACTTGTATTAAGTGGAAAATAAAAATACTAATATAGAATATTACGTCGATACTAAAATTCACATATATTTATGCAGTTTTTGTTAATTCCCGAAATTATGTCTTATATGGGAGCTATGGTCAATTATAGACCGATCTTCATGAAATTTGGCACATGGATTTATGCTTACATAAAACTTATTTATGTTAAATTTCATTAAAATATTTAAATTTTTAAGGTATTTTTGAGTGTTAAAACTCTATTCCGGGAGAACTTTTGTATGGTGATTAGGTGAAATAATGGGCCGATCATGACCAAAATTTCATCAAATTATCTCTAAAATTGCGACCTTTACTTTGCGCACAAGCTTTACATG
>MINK01174871.1:231-17708 GCA_001735545.1 Phormia regina
TTTTCTCTGCGTTACAATATTTGCACAAACACATAATACCCCAACCACCTTCGGTGGTGTAGTGTATAATAAAGAGTTCTAAAACAAAAAGTCAAAAATCAGAAGACACGTTAACCATAATGATGATAATGGTGCTGTACTGAATGATGATGATGATGGTAATGAGACGAGATGACTTGTTGATGATAACAAATTAACCGAAAAGTCAAATCATGCAACTTTTTTGAAATCGCATGCTTAAAAAAAATCCAAAAAGAAAAAAACCTAAATAACTGTCGAAGTGTCTAAGTGGCAGCGGATAGATGATGATGTTCCTCCGTTGCTAAAGTTGGCCCAACACAATACATAATACTTATATATGTATAAACAACGTCATTAAAAACAGTGTTGAATGTGGCAGTTATAACCAAAGAAACTTTAAATATTTAGCCAAAAATAGAACCAGTGTTTATAATACTAAACATAAGTTGATGTCTTACAAACCAAGTTTAAAGGTTTCTGGATTAGAGGAAGCTGTTGTAAGTTCTTGCTTGCATTTTGTGACTTTTCGAAGCTGTCAACAATATGTATGTATGTATGTATGTATGTATGTATGTATGTATGTATGTATGTATGTATGTATGTATGTATGTATAGCTATTTTTTTGAATGTTGCAAGGACGTCAGTATTATGATAAGGACGGTGGCGTTATTTTTACTTTTATATTATTTATACTTTTTTTCAACATTTCATACTTTAATTCATCTATTGAAGCAGTTCACGCCCATACTTTTTGTGAACAACTTTTAGGTATTTTCCTAAGATCCTAAGGGTTTTTTCTTAGCTTTTGGTATGAACTATTTATTCTCAATTTTAGTTTGAGATTGTTTTGATTTTTTCGTGTGTTTTTGATTTGAGTTTTATTTTTTCTCATTTGCCTTGTTGTCGTTTCTGTTCTTTCAAGTCTTTTCAGATTCAGCTGCCTTTGAATGTGGCCTGTTATTAACTTGTCGTATTCAAAAACAAGATGAGAACGATTAATGCTCGTGGCCAATTTAAAAAAGTTTGCATTCTTGTTAAGCATATGAGTGGTTGAATGGCTTGTTGTTTGGTCGCTTGTTTGCAATGGTTGATCAGCAATGGCAGCAGAAGTTATAGTTTGAGTTATTTGGAAAATACACTGCAAACTTAAAGTTTATCACTGCACACAATTTCATGGCTACATGTGAGTGATTCTATGTTAAAACGGACAGCAATCGAATTTGAAATCTTCGATTTTAATAAAATGTAAAAATTTAAACTATAAACATTGACCATTGAAAGTGTGTCTATAAACAAGAAATTTCAGAGCCACGTTTCATTCGGTCGGAAAATAGTGAACAAATTGTAAAGGCTACAGATGAATACTTATTTAACTTTTAATAAGAAAAATATATTACCTTCACAGCGATATATACAACTTGTTTACATCAAAACATTCCAACTATTTTTATCTCAAATACCGGTCTTTTTAAAATTAAGAAAAAAACTATACAATTTTAATTTGGAGTCTTATTTAGTTTAGAAGTTATGGATAAAAATAAAATCCAATTTGTAAAAAACCATTATATCTGCTACATATATAAATGATGTATATAAAATACTAAAAGATATATCATAATAACAGAATATAAACCGATGTAAAATTTTATATGTAAAATTGTAATATGTGCTCATAGAAAAAAACATAATTTTTTTAATTTTTGTAAATATTTTTAGTTTTACATACAAAACGTGCTTTTTAGCATATTTTGCTTGATAAATTCTAAGCCAGAAGTGCATTCCATTTGAAATTTGCCAGAAATATAGAATATCAAATTATTTTGTAAAGTTTTTTGGGATATTAAGCTTTAGTTTTTATGTTAACGATTTTGACCTTTGAACTTTCGAAGTATATAAATGTTTTTATTGTCGTTTTAAAATCAATTTGTTTTTCTATTAAGTGAATGTATATGCAATGCATATTTTTTTGAGAGTTCTCTCAAAAAAATATTTTGAGCCTGCAGAAAAATTGTGTCAGTTGTATTATTGTTCCGGTACCTCAGCACCAGTTGAGTTGACACCTAACTCGTTTCAATTGGGAACCAGTTCACAAAAACACACTCACTATTTAACAGTTGAGAGTCAATTTATAAAATGCTTTTAAGAACGCAATTAGCAACTCGTGCGTAATAACAATCAGTGGCTGAGTGCTTAACGTTGAATACTGTAAAAGAACATTCCTTAGATGAGCACGGGTTCGATTCTGGCTGCCACCATCGATATTAACGAAAAATTATAAAATAGAAATAAACATTAATTTAATAAGAATAACAATAACAATAAACAATTGATTATAAAATAGAAATGAACATAAATTTAATAAAAATAATAATAAACAATTTATTAAAAGTAAACAATTACCGGATTTTGTCAAATTTTTGTTATGTCAGCCCTGCGGAAAATTTGTGCCAATTTTATTAATGAACCGGATCCTCAGTACCACGAGTCATTTTACAACATGCTTGTTAAGTGCGCAATTAGCTACTCGCGCGAAATAACAATCAGTAGCTAAAACAACATACGCTAAATGAGCACGATTCGGAGTGATGACATCGACATTAAGAAAAAATATAAAATTTAATAAAAATAATAATAAAAAATTTTTAAAAACTAACCAATTACCGAATTTTTATCAAATTTTTGTTATATTAATCGACACTGAACCTGTCATGCAGGATCATTAGCCACCTCTAATGGCAACACCATGTAAAACTTACAAGTCCTTCTCATATAAAGTTGCTGAACTGGAACCGGTCACTGGCCCTGAGAACCTGTCACGTGACTAGTTTTGAACCGGTTCTCTTTACTCTAGGGAACCTTTGCAATACATAATATCTGTAGCGAATTTAATTGAATCATTTCCTTTTATAGACTACAAACAAAATTACAAAAAATTAATTATAATATGTATTTTATAGTTTTTTGCGAAGACCTTAAATAAATGTGAAAACATTCGCCAGCTCTTAAAGATCTTTGTGTCAAAATACCTACATTATATGTCGGACGCCCTTTCAAACAGAAAATTACACTAAACTCCTTTACTGTTGGATTGATTACAATATAAAATAGTTTCCGATAATTTTTTGGAATCAACACCTTTTAATTTTTTATAGTGTATTGAAGCAGTGCAGTGTATATGCATTTTATATTGACTTTTCAACTTCGTTGTTGGACTACAACACACATCCAAACTGCAAATATTTCAACTGACACAACTCAAGTGTGCGCTGTGCAATGATGTTGACTCATGATTATGGATGGATGACGTTGTATTTATAAAGAGCTAAACTCAATACACATACACACACTAACTAATAAAGAATTCAAACAAACATACATTTATCTTGACAAGCCACTATAAAGTTTTATTCAAAGTTGTACCCGTACAAAACAAAATGCAACACAACAGCAATAATAAAAAAACGGAATCAAAATCCCAACTCTTGATAAATAAATCCAAATTCATTCAGCATTAAACGAACTAAAGAACGAACCACTTATAACTCGTATGCAACAACAAACGCAATTCTTAAAACTTTCTTACAATTGTATCTGCAATAAAATGTTTTTTTTTTTTTTTCAATTTCCATATAAATGTGTATGTGTATTTGTTGCATGTCAGTTAAATGAACGGACGGACGGATGGATGACCATGTTGTAGGTTGTTCATATAATTCAGCTCAATCGCGATAATAATGTGTGATTCTTGTGCATGATTTGCTTTTTGACGAATACGTTTTCATGTTCGTAAATTGTTAACAAAACTTTAAAGTTTTTCAGCTTTGTTTATTTAAAGTTTATTTTTGATTGTTGTTCATTCCTTGGCATACGATAATTTTTATGTTCCTTTACACAAAACACTCTCTTTTCCTCACTCTCAATGCCCATCCTTTCTCTCATCCCATTTATCAAGTATAATTTTTATTATAAACTTCAATGTCCATCTATTAGACTAGGCAATGGAGGTGGTGGCTGTTGTTGCATGATGGTGTGTTGATTCTGTTGACAATTTATCAGTGGAATACAAGTACAAGTGTTTATTGTTTAGATACATTAGACGTCATGATGTCGTACACTTTCTTTATATCTCTCCCAGTTGGACATGTGGATGAGAGCATACTATATTTAATATAACATTTTATTGAAGGCGATTCAAAAGAAGTTAATATAATAATTTTTTAAACTTATAACATAATCTCAGCTGGAAGTATAAAGAATAAATATATATCGTTAATTCCACGACAGAACGACCAAAAATATTTTCTATGACTTCCGAAAGAAATTTTTCAAAAGTGCATCTCAAAATTGCATTTCCATTATTAATGGAAATGCAATTTTAAGATGCACTTTTGAAATAACATCAATATTTTTGAATATTGATGTTATTTTTAAATTACTACATTTATAGTGGACATATTTATCTTACATATGAAATTTACATCATTAAAATCTGTTAAGAACTTTTGAAGATTTTTAAGTTCAAAATTACACACATTTTTCAAAATTCAGAAAAATAAAAATAGAGATATTAAAATGGCTCCATAGGGTATGCGTATGCCAAAAATTGGCAAAATCGGAAAACACTCAATAAAAAAATTTTCTTTTTTATAAATCTCTCATGGAATGAACGATATATATTTGTATGCCTTCAATGTGGGTTTTAGAATTAAATGTATAACACGTACTTTAATTGAGAAGAAATATTTGGCGGATGCATATTAATAAGAAAAAAAGCGTTTTGCAAAATCTGTATTTCATCTAAAAGAATTAACATAATTCTTAAGGAATGACATTTTCACCACCAAGTAAGTACTTACATTTTAATCTAACATTAATTATAATTTTACTAAAAACACTGCAATTACACAAATTTCTTACAAAATATTTTCTTTAAAATTTATTTTTCAATACTTCTTTTGGTGCAATAACAAAAAAGTTAAGTGTTAAAAGATAAAATTCGAAATATCCTTTTAAGCAGTATTTTAACTAAATTAATAACAAAAAAAAAATAAAACTAAAGGAAATTCTTTGACAGATGAAGACAGACACATATGCAATGAAATGAAACATTCTGTATATAAAGTGTTGACAAGATAATTACGTTAAAAGATACTTAAAAAAAGTGATCACAAAGAATTGCTTGAAAAACTATTATAAAATAAAAAAACCAACTTATAAAAACGAGAGTGAGAGAGACGTCAAACTTGCAACAATGTATTTGAAGAAAAGTTGTCAGTTTTTTTGTTACTTTTGTTAAGAAAAACTTTTTAAAAACAATGGAAGAAATTGCTTTCAAGCAATAAAAAAACATACAATTCTAAAATGAATGTTTTTAAATGTGTATATAGAGTATAACTATATACTTCTTATTTTCAGCTCTGCACTTTTATATGTGTAAGCGTTTATTTATAAAAAAGTGTAAATTGTGCATTACAGGGGTGATAATTGCAACTTGAATACCAAACATCATGATAATTTTGTTCTTGCTGCTGTTAATGTTGATTTAATGATCATACCTTGTGTGTCTGTAAACGAGTGTGTGATGATCTTTAAGCAATTTACTCCTTTTTCAATTCTTGTGGCCTTCAATGCATCTCAAAATGCAACTGCTTGTTAGACCATTTACAGAAATTTCGCACTTACATTTTTTCTTAAATATCTGTTAATTTGACCACACGTCCGTCAATAATGACAGTCACTTGAATACAGAAAATTGTCTTTTAGCATAAAACTTAAAGTGGTAGTTAAAGTTTTATTGTTTTACCATCACAGCTCTCAAGATTTATTATTCTAGAAACTAAAATATGTGCGAGTGAGTGAATGAATACAAAAAATTATGCAGACAGAAAAGTAATTCGCACAAATGTTTAATTAATAATGAAAACAATACTAATTTAAAGCTTCAAAATGTTTATTAAGTGATTTATAATTGTAAAACAGAATTGGAAACTTTTTCATACTAAAACCAAACCAGAACCATCCAGCAATATCCTCACAGAACAGTTTGTGTATTATTGTTTAGATATGTATATGCTTGTACATATGTATAAGCATTAGGGTAGCGTATGTATATGGCATGAAAGGTTATTGGAACGTTGCTTAAATATTTTGAAATTTTTCACAAAAATGCGGACAAAATAGTACAAAATTATCGTATAGAAATTGTATTAAACTTATATTTGCTTCAAATTCTCTTTCAATAATAAATTATTCATAATTATTACATATTTAAATTCGTTTTCAGTAGCTGAATAGTCTCTTAACGTTTGGAGAAGTTAGTTATTATGATAATTGAGTTCTATTCAGCAAGCTGAATTATTAAAAAAAAATATAAATAGGTGATATTATGGCAGCTCAAATTTATATTTTTTATTCAAAATTCTCTAAAATATTTTTTTTTTTCTTTATTTATTTATTTATTTGCATTTTTTTAAGTCTCGATACATAAAAACTGATTCATCTGAATGGATAAAAGTATTACAGAATTTCCATATAAACTAGTTATTATAAGGATTTTTTAATTTTAAATATCTGAATTTAAAATAATTTATATAATATAAGTAGTAGTAGTAATATATATATAATATATCTATATAATATATATAGTATATATATATATTATATATATATATAGATATATATATATATATATATGTAATATAGTATATATGATATTAATATATATATATATAATATGTAATATATATAGTATATAATAATATACTATATTATATATATATATTTATATATATATATATATTTTTTTTTTTAATGAAATAAGGAGGCCACCCTAATATGCGTGCATTCGTATGTACTCCTACATAGTATCAGTCAGTCATAAAATGATAATAACTTGTGTTTCGTACAAGAGAAATTTGTATAGATATTTTAAAGCATCAACAACAATGACAGTAACAATAGCAACATAAACCTCAAATTAATAACAACTTAAAACATTATTTTATAACTAAAATATTTCACAACTATAGAATCATTATAAAAAAAAACTTAATGTGACCAGTCTGAAAATTAAGTATCACAAAAAAATAACGAGCGTTTTAAGTATAAAAAAAGTCTGGAATTGTAGTGACTTCTTCTTAGAAGAATAATTTATCAACGATCAGATCTTTTGTTCTTTTGTTAGATTTCCATATACTGCACATATGTATAAGTTGATACTTAAGTTGGTCACTCTTCTTATTTGCACTGGCAATTGTTTGTGACATATTGCAACACATAACATACATATATCTAAATTTATCAACCTTAACAAAACTTTCGCTCCTTTATCTGCTTTCCTCATCTTTATCCTCTTAGAAGCCATACTAAAGTGGTGAGAAGTTTGATTCTATAATCATGTGGATGACGTAAGTTTGATGACAAAGTTTTTTTGATGGTATGAGTTTTAAAGATTTTCAAAGTATTTTCTAAAACGTAAAATTTGCTCTTATAACAACAATAATAACACATAAAAACTCCAAAACTCTATTTGAGTTTAATAAATTTTTTAGAACAGACAGACAGGCCGAGTGACAGATGCATATGGACAGACATATTGAAAACCCATACGAGTTGTGTGGCATGAATTATTAAATGTCAATTTGCAACAACATGTAAAGTTTTGTTGTGAAAACAACTTGTGCTAGAAATTGTTGCAATAATTTATTTTATTGTTGGCAACTATTAGAGAGTTTCAAATAAACATAAGCAAATAAAACAACAACAAAAACTTGTAGTTGATGACGATAATGACGAGTATAATAACAACTATAAAGTTGATGCTGTTACTATTGCAATTGCTGACGAACAGGACGAAGATGATAATAATGATGATGATGTCGAGTAAAATTACATACATACATACATATATTTATATGTATATTGTATAAAAGTATTTTTTATTCCTTTTAGTTCCATTATTTTGATTTGTGTTGTTAAAAATTGGTCAACATGACAACAACATATAACAATTTACAATTGTTAGTAAAAAACATACCAAATAAATAAAAATTTCAACAAGAACAACAAAATCTACATACTCGTATATAAAAATATGTACATATAAATTTACACACATTTACGTTTCTTTTTTACCTTTAAACACTCAAAAAAAGATATTAGTTTGAGTAAACATAAGTTAAAAAGATAATATGAAAAGCTTCAAAATTTAAAAGTTATTATTATTTAATTTTTAAATTCAAAGTTAGTTTTTGTTAGAATTTTCGGACTTTTAGCTTGTAATAAAGTAGCCCATTAACCAAACGATATCGAAATGATATTATCAAAGTGATAAAAATTATCACTAGCGATGAACGTTTTCGAATCTAAAACGATAGTTTTTACGGACTAAAGTGTACCTTACCTTATAATATCGTTTTTCCATAAAATTATGATATCGTTTTCGATATCGTAATTTTTTAAAAATAACGTTGATAATTTCATCTGTATAAAATTTGGTCCTGAATGATTTTAGTATTAAAAAATATATATATTTTTTGCAATTAAATACTTATGCTATGATTTTGTGCTGTAAATATGTTCTTGGGAAAACTTAATTTTACTAAGAGATTTTGTTGAGCGCTAAAGTATTGTACAAATACCCACTCTAAATTTTGTATTTTTTTTATTTCGCATACAAGTAGTTTTCAGTTACAACTTCTAGAATTTCTCTAGAATTTTAAAGGAAATCCAAAATAATGGATCTCAACAAGAACAACTGGACGACGAAGAAAAAGAAAATCAAAGCTTTAATTTATATTTTTTTCTTTTTTACTCGTTTACATTTAAACAAGTAGATTTTTACTTGTTAGTAAAATAAAAATAAAAGCTGAAAATCCTTTAAAAACAACTACAACTACAACAAAATAAGCTTAAATTGATAGAAATAGAGATGGATAAATAACAGACAGACAGACAGACAAACATAGATCCATCCCATAACTCTATTTTTTTAAAGCAAATATGTAAGTAAGTATGTGTTTGTACGTGTGCATAAAAATATAGAGAAATGTCTATATGTGTAGAATATTTGTTTGACTATTAAAAAGTACTGTGACGACGTCGTCAATGAGGATGAGTTTAGGGCCAGCAATGAGAGGTATGTCCAACATAGTTTAGTGTATTGACTTTGATGCTTTACCCATGATTTGTATGCAAAAACATTTTCAACTGAAAGAAATAAATCAGCATCGCACTTCAAATAAACGAAACAAACTGGAAAAAATAAAAAAAATATTGAAAACAATTGTGTGCTTTAAAAAACACCAGCAAAGGTTTTGCCTTTGTATTGTATTCTACAGATACAATAATTTTTTAATCTTATTGCAAGAAGAAAAAATTGAAAAAATACATGCATTTTTTTACAAATATTCTTTTTTGTTGCACATACATGCATACATATATGAGATGACATTCAGAGTTGCATTAACATCAGCAAAACTCGATTTGAAATGTTTAACAAACAGACACAAAAATGTTAACAAGTTCATAAGAATTATGGAATAATAGACACAAATATATATATATATATATGGATGTATGTATGTAGTATATATGTTAAATATATACACACGTAGATAGTAAAACAAAGGGATACTAAATATCTGAAATGACTTTATTTAATCTAGTTCTTTAGTTCTAGTCAAACGAAATATTTCTTTATATAATAATAATTAAGCGGCATATCAACCTTTAAGCAAACAATTATTATTTCTTAAAGAATTTTAAAATATTCTTAGTATTAAATAGTATTTACCAACATTCATTTAATAATTAACTACACAGCTACACTTTAAAAATCTTTGAAATTAAATAAGAAAAACCATCACGTTACCAAACGCGTCTTAAGTTATATATTTCTACTTTTTAACAATTTATAAAACACTTCCTCGAGTTGTGTGGCACAAGACATAGAAAAACCTCATCAGACTCATATGTGGATTTATTACACTGCAACAAGCCCAAAGTTTATACACAAACATACAAAAACAATATATACTGCCAAAATGTTTGCTATCTTTTTTTTTTTTTTTCTTTAATTTTTCCTGTATTTCAGATGTTTTCTACTGACTTTTACAATTCAGTTCTGTTTTTTGCTCGTTGCCATAAGAATAAAAAAGTTGTGAATTGGAAGTTAAGAAATATAGCACAAACTTTAATATTACTAGAAACATAAACGACATCATAAGTAAGTAAAAAATGTTAAGCAACATTAATTCTCATTATTTAAGACATTTTAAAGATGGAAACAATGGAATATTTTTAAGGTGGAAAACACAGTGCACGCTTATATGATGTTTTTTTTAATTCATTTATGCAGGAAAAACTAGACTAAAGAAAAATTATTTTCTCGTATGTGCTATTTATCCTAACACACCTGTATATCCATACATATCAATAAATTGCATATAAAAACGCGTATGTTCAGATGTGTTGTTTCGATATTGTAACGATTATTGCAATGATTGTTAAACAACACAAAGGAAAAAAACAACCAACACATAACTAAAAATGTTCGAAAAAAAACAAACTTTCGTGAAATGGAATTTGCATTTAACAAGATCGAAAATTGATTTTTCGTGTTAACCATCAAAACATACCTCAAATAAAATTATAAAAAGAAAACAACAGCAACAAAAAAGACACTCTCGCACACTCAGATGCATCCAAACTTCAACAAACAATAAAAATTTTTCTTGAAAATAGACAGAATTAAAAAAACAAAATACACAAATGAAATGAAAGTTTGGTTTGTTACTTCACGGATGGCTCGAACGTATCAAACCAAAAAAAAAAAAAAAAAAAAAAAAAAAAAAAANNAAAAAAAAAAAAAAAAAAAAACAAACAAACAAAGTTGAACAAATGAAGTTTCTATTAAAACTTAAGATATGGACTTTTAATACACAATTAGTTTATTATTTAACAGACTTAACAGCCCAAAGAGAATCTATGAAATCTTTTATTAAACAATAACAACAACAATTTTATTCGTAACCAAATAGAAATAAAAAATAATAGTTCATAAGTGGCCATTATGTTCTCACAACCCTTTTGTCCTCTAAGACTTTTATGACTTTAATCCACTTTCCTATGTCACTTCACTTCTTGGGCGAAGTAAATTTTTGATAAATTTGTAATAAATGTCAATTTTTTCTAATTAGTATGTAAAATACAACTCTGTATAATGTATAACTATTAAATAAAGTGATCATCATTACAATAAAACTACACAAAAAAAGAACTAAAGTTTAATGATGAACAATAGACATATAATACAAATGAAGAAAATCATTAATGGAATGAAATAAAATTTTAAATAAGTAGAATACAATAGACATTAAAAGCTAAACAATTGATGACAAATAAAGTTGTTAGTTCTGCTTGACATGTCACATTTATTGCAGGTGACACGATATCTTTTGGATACATTGAAAGTGGAACGACTATCACACACTACGAAACTTTATATAAAGTGGTGCTTTTAGCCCCGACTTAATGATGATATTATAAATTATATATATCGTCAACTAAAATGCAAAAGGTCATAACTACTGAATAATCAAATGTTGGATTTTATTAAAAAATTTAATATTTTTAAAATGCCATCAATATTTTTTTTATGCTATACAAATTTCTACATTTACATAATGGTTTTTAATTCTGGTGTAAAGTATTAAAAAGTGTATATAAGTCATTTTGCATTTTATGTGACGATATATAGATAAAATGTCAAAGGAATATAAAAAAAAAAAAAAAGAATTCGACGGGAAAATTATATTTTATACGCCCTATGAATTAAACATCAAACATAGTCATGTCGACTGTAGTGGATCATTAAGAAAAATTAATATTTTGTTTATCCCATGTACACAATTTGGTTTATTATAAAGTAAAATATTAAAAAAAATTAAGTTATAGATTGTTGAATTGAGGATTAGGAACAACAAAAATAATATATCTTAATAATAAAACTCTAAGAACTATTCTATAAAGTTTAAAAAGAAAAATATATTTAGAACGATATTTGATACTTAATACACTCGATAGGATACAACATACGATAACAAATTTTTAATACAAACATATAAATAATGAATTGAAAAATTAAAATTATGAAAAAATGTCAATTATTTTATACTGGATATGAATTGTGGAAGGATCAACCCTTTTTCTCCAACCTTTTCTTTCTTTTCTTAACAATGACAACTTTAAGAATAACAACAACTACACAACTGTAGCAACAGCGTCAATTGTCACAGAGTGTTCTACAACAATGAAAGTTCTTCATATGAGCAATGTATACCATATATGTACACTAAGGAGCCTCAACGGAAAAAGTAACAAATGTACCCCTCTAGAAATAAAAATTTATATGTTCTTATATTATTTTCGAAATATTACATCTCAATGTTCAAATTTACGTGAGCTGGACCATTTTCAAAACACCTCTAAAATTTTAGTTAAAATTAACTAAGTTCAATACAATAGTAGCATGCTATGACCTTTAATATTCATATAAATAATTACACAAGCCACAAAAAAATAAATTATTAAAAATCAAAAACGGCAAAAACTGTTGATATTTATTGCTTTATCGCAAAGCCATATGTAATAATATTGGACAAAAACTTTTTGAGTTATCATTAATTATGTGGAAAAACGCATAAAAAATTATAATTTTACATACAAATTAAAAATAAAAAAACTAAAATTTGGCTGATTTTTGGACTACTGGACTACATCAAATCTATATAGTAGTTATTCAAAATCTTTTTTTGCTGTTGACATGTGTTATTATGTCACTTTTTAGTCGTAGAATATTACGTTGTTTTTTTATCGTATTTTCTTTGAATGAATCCACATATCAATAGTATTGAATGAGATCTTTCTAATGATGCCCTCAAATATAATTTACGGTGGAAAATTTCCAAAATATTATCTTCAATATGTATTGGACGTCGTTAACTGTTAAACGAAAACTCTATTTTTCGTAGTATTGAAAAAAGATCCAATTCACGTAAATGAAATAATTGCGAATTTTAAATAAAATCAATCTTTAATTTTAGGAGGATACATATGCAACTTTTTTGTCCTCATACAAATGAAGGCACTGTAATGTACATACATATACATGTGCAATGGATATTATTACTAACATTAATAGTTAAGTTGGTTTTTTATTTGTTTCATTGGGACTCCACGCTGGGCTTATAAAACAATTTTTTATTCATAATATAAAATTATAATAAAAAAGAATACCAACAACAACGAAAATTCAATCCGCTGCCACAAACAGGTGTGTATGTGTTTGTGGTAATGTGTTAAACAATTCAGTTTTAAATTCAATACATTCCCACATTTTTTGTAAGTTATAATGTACAACATGATTATTGAGAATATAATTTGTGAACTTGACATAAGGCAATGCAAAAGGGTTTTATAGGTAAAAAGACAATTATATATATATGTATGTATGTACATACATACATATAGATGTATGAATGTATTTTTGTGTATCTATGGAAACGCATTAAAGCTTCTTTTTAAATATTCTTCTTGTTTGTGAATTTATTCACAAAAGTCCACAGTTATAACACGCAAAACACATTTTTAAATATTACATTGTGAATTTATATTTACATATGATCTTTATTTTTATCCCTTTGTATAATAAATACAAGGTTGTATCATATACAAAATGTTAACAGTGTAATAACCAGTGCTGATACTTTCGTGGACTAAAAAATTTAAAATATGCGCTTATAACATGTATCATAAAATAGAATACATGCACCAAAAATATGAAAAATATGCATTTAAAACTGAAAATATGAGCAACAAAATATATATTTTCTAATATAATTTACTTAGATGTGATATAAATGCAAAAAAAAAAAAAATATGCGAGATTTAAAATGGTTTTTGAAACATACAACTGCAAATAACTTATATACCTTACATGAAACCCAATATATGTAGGTGTATGAATATATAGTTAACTCTATTCGGGGAGACATTTGTATGAGGGCTAGATGAATTAATAGTACGATCACAACCAATTGTAATAGGCTTTGGTCTTGTGACAAAAAAGTCCTACGTACCAAATTTCATTGAATTATCTTTGTGCGTCAGTTTTACATGGGCAACCAGCAAGCCACACGGACGGACGGACGGACATCGTTAGATCGATTTAAAAAGTAACTCTCAGTCGGATGGGTGTTGGATAATTATTTCTATGCGTTACAAACATCAGCACAAACGCAATATAAAAATTTCAAAAATACATAAAAAATGTAAACACTTAAATAATAATAATAATAATAATAATATGCAATATTATGTACTTTACTAAAAATATGCAATAACAAATGGATGCCATTTTGTTACTAAGCTAATTCGCAAAAATAATTGGTTTTGATTTTCAGTGTTTTAGTAAAAACATGCATTTGCATAAAAGTATCAGCCCTGGTAATAACTATATATGTTCTACCGATCAAAATGTTGATCTTGCTTTTAAAACATATATTAAGCAGCTACAAGCTTTTAGTAAGAAAAGATTCCTAATAATTAAAGAATCTTAAAAATCTTCTGAAATTGATACCCACTAAGATTTGTCAGATTCTTTAATTTGACTATATTTACATTCGCTAAGCCTTTAACTCCAGACTTTATTTACTAGAATATGTATATATATAGGGAATATGTAAATGCCATGTAATCGTATTAAAATGAATACGTCTGTATTTTTTCGTAATACATAAAAATGTATTTATGAACAAAGAAAAAAATAATAATATAAAAAACAAAAAGCACAAAGTCACCCAAATCCTATGATGTATATAAATTGGTCAATATCAGCCAAAACAAACAACAATTTTATTTGTAAAATCAGTGATGAAAATATATGAATTATTAAGCAATTGAATAAAAAAAATTATACATATGTATATATACATATTTTCGGATCTGTTTGTTCTTTTTGAATAATTTTTGGCTCTAATTGAAGCTTGACGAATCTATTTATTTTTGAAAAAAAAAACGCAATTTAAAAAAACAAATCAGCAACAACTTCCAAAAATTAGACCGCGATCATGTTGGAATACTTATATTTATGTAAAAATAAAAATTAACCAAAAATCAGTTTTTTGAAATACTTAATATTCTATTTAAAATATGATATTAAGTAAATAAAATATTTTTCCATTTAGTTAAAAAGTTTTTAATTACATTTTTTTCTTTTTAATCTTACGATTTCATTGTTTACCTGCTCTTATAAGCAAATCCTATTATACTTTTTCTGTTTTTTTTTTTTATACTGAAATTCATAACCAATGCAGACATAATAAGTGCCAATATTGAGGATTTTGCTTTAACAACACGAACATGAATAACAGCGACAACAGCGTATATATAAATACTCACACTGTTGTTAACGCGAATTAAGAAAAAAATAACATCGAACTATAAAACTCAATTGTTGTTGGTCATTTCAATAAAAAATAATAATAAAAAAGCAAAAAATATAATCTTATGAATTTAAATAAAAACAAAAAATATTTATTCAAAATAAATTCTTATAAATTACAACCAAAGGAATTTTAAAAGATTATTAAATAAAACCAGAAACCATTATCCATGTAAGGAGGTACATTTTAATAAGAAAATATTAAATCTAAAACGGATTAGATAATAATTGTTTCACATTGCAGATCGTATTTAAAAAATTATTTACTAAAAACTTTATATAAATTTATTTCGGTTCTAGGATGTTTAAGTTTTAGCAAAACCTAAAGGAAAAATACACAACGAATGCTAAGGAATTTTGTAGCGGTACAGAAAATACATATGTATATATTCCATTCTGCTGGAGTACATTATTACTACACGAACTCTTAGTTGGTACTAAACCCAAAAAAGTTTTACATTAACTGAATGAAGTTTCTTAAAAATTGTTTTATATTATTGTTGATCAGTAAAGAAAATTTAGTTATTTTACAAAAAAAAAAAAAAAAAAAAAAAAAAAAAATTTTAAAAAAAAATGAAACTACCAAACAAGAATTTAAGTAACATTTATATTTATTTTATGTAATATATATTAATTCATAAATTATATTCAAAGAATATATATGATCAAGAAAAGTTACATAAAATAATTATAATTTCTCAACTTTACTGTAACTTTTCCTATTTTACATCAAATAAAATTTCGATCACTTTCTAAAGATGCCTAAGGGAACTTTTTTGTGCCGATCATAGAAAAAGATTTCAAATATAAATCTTTATTTCACGCACCAAGGAATGCTCTAATCAGAGAAATTGGACATAACAATCGGTCGTTCAGGAAAGTTTGTGTGCGAAAATTTCTTTAAGAAGGGTCAAAATTATGGAGTTCGCAAATTCAACAAAGGGTAATAACAAAACAAACAAGAAGGGAAACTTAATCTTAATAAACAAGAAGGCATCCGCCAACAAATTGAATTCCACACAATAGCAGAATAAATTAATCTTCTGTGCTTCCAAACACGTTTGCACACAGTTTATTACGAAAGATGAAAACATAAAATCGCGCAAGCCGGAATGTAAAACCAATGCCTAAAAAACCGCCATAAAACAAATCGTCTAAACTTCGCAGAAAATAATATTGAAATGACAGATGAGTTTGCTATTGGCAAGATTTGAGATCCTAAGATGGTTCGGATGTCAAAACGTAATTTTCGAGTGGTGGCAGTGTTATTTTGGCAGGTTTCTGCAGTTGGCAAATCGAAAATTTGTTTTAGTTCCGACAAAAATGAATACGTTCGATTTTATAACGAACTGTTGGGGGCAAAAAGGGTGACTCTTCTCTCTTTTATGGACGAAAAAAATTGGTATTGAACGATCTGCATTTTTCCAACAAAGATAATCGATGCAATCCATGTTTCTAAGCAATTCGAAATCTTGGCTTTCAATGAACATGACATTCCTTATGTTGGACTGCCGGCTTGTAGTCCTGACTATAAACCAAATGAGAAAACTTGTGGGGATACATGGCCCGTAAAAGTTTATGCAATATATGCACCAGAATGAAGGCATAAAGACTGTTTACAGAGCATGAAACTAAAGAATTAAAACAGTCATTATGGAGGAAATTCGATTCCGATCTGCTTAAAAAATTATGTGGAATTCAATGCCAGACCAGTATTTTCTTGAAACAATCCATAACAAGGATCGATCCACACATTATTAAATTAATGCTACAATGCCCAAACATTAAAGTGCGTTTTTATAGAAAATACCTAAAAACTGGCTGTTAATTATCGAAAATTACGTTAAAAAAAAAATATTAAAGTACAAAATTTTTTTGTAAACAATATTTTAAGTGAAGTCTTAACTAATTTACTACACAAACTTTATAGCCCCTAAATAATTTCTTGTCTTA